>CM076574.1:1373262422-1373482080 GCA_034641835.2 Pinus albicaulis
ATGTTTTGTCAGGGCAGCCTTGTCCTTTGATGCCCCCTTGAGAGCTTTGCCCTTCTTACCCGAAGCGGTCGCAATAGGAGGTGGTTCTCGTTGAGGTGACTGAGGCACTGTTGTGACAGGAGAAGTCATGGGGACCGGTCGAACCGGGGTCAAAGAAATATAAGGTTTGGGTTGACCAGGCAGGGTTGTGGCTGGAGGATCATGGTACCAGATGGGAATCCCAAGGGTCAGGTTAGGAAGAGAGAGGGTGGCCATGACAGGTACCGTGTACACTCTTGGTGGGGGAGCTAGGAACGGTATCTGACCAAAGGGGTAATGGCCAGGTGGAACAGCGCCTAAATGGCTAAGGCTTGGAGGAACCATTCCAGGAGGGTAAAGAGGCTCACAAATACCAGCTGCAGGTGAAGGGCTAGGGAGCAAAGCCAGGAGGGCAAGGTTGCCGACTAGTCGAGCAGTTGCTTGAGAGCAACCGAGACGATTGCATCAAGTGAAAAATTCATGAGTCAGTCGAGGATAGGAGGAGGGGGAAGGTTAGGGAAAGTTCCAAGCAGGGAGGAATCTTTGTAAACGCCGGGGGAGACACTGGTCAAGGAATCGACGGTTTTCTTGTTGGCTACAGAAGAGATGGTCGTCTCAGGTGAGGTTTGGCTCATGATATGTCAACTGGTCAATGGTGACTATCTTTCCATTATGGGGGAAATACATCTTGCGAAAAACCGTGGATGGGACAGCAGACATAGCATAGGTGTAGCTTTGCCCCAATAGAATGTTGTAATCTAGCGGGGCATCGATGACTTCAACGTCAACGCAAATAGTCTTACCGGCGAGGGTGATAGGACAATTACGAAATAGGCCAATGGGCTGGGAGGTATGGTCGTCCCACGCTCGAAGGGTGATCGTGGAAGGGGCCAAATCAGGGGATCCGAGTTGCTTCCAAACCGAAGCGGACATCACGCAGGTGGATGCCCCCTCATCAATTATACACCGGGAAACGTTGGCGTTCCAGATTTTGACTGGGATTTGGAAGGTGACAGAAGGAGGAAGAGGAGGATGGTTCGATTGAGTGGCGTCGAAAACTATCATTTGGTCATCAGCAGGATCTACAGTGCCCACGGCAGATAGTAGAGCCTTCTTTTGGGAAGGGCACGACTGGAGGACTTCCAGTGTGGAAATGGTAGCAGGAGATTGCGCCAAATCATCTACTATGCTATACGAATGAGCAGCTCGACTGGAAGCAGCGTTTCGACGTAATGGTCCCTTAGGAATCTTGGGATGAACCTCAACTTTGGGTTGAGGGATATGTAAGGGGCCACTGGATGTCGAAAGAGGCTCTGTAGAACCTGAAGAAGGAGGCTCGAGGGCAGACTGAGCAGGAGGCTTGGGGTACTGGCGAGACCGAGTTTGAAGGTTAAGGTCGACGGTTAGAGGTGGAGCAGAGTTCATCATAAGGATCTGGTAATTGGAGGAACCAGAAGGGGGAGGTGGAGTGGCTACCTATCCGTCAGGTGGTTGGGTAGCCATGAATCCCTGTTGTGCATCCACCTGCTCTTGAGGGGGTGGTGACTACTGTTGCAGGGGTTGAGAAGGCAAGGGAGGCGAAAGCGCATATGCTGGAGGAGCTGGCGCACCAGGCTGCGGATAAGGGTAATGGTTAGGTTGGGAAAAAGGATGAGGCATGTCGTATCCTGGATGCATGCTACCAGGAGGGGGAGGAGTGCGGGAAGTGGCGCCCCCTCTCCCAGGAAAACCATAGCTCATGAGAGGTTGAGCAGATGGATGAGAGATAGATCCAACGATACTGTCGGCGGTATGAGGTGCCCCCGGTGTATAAGCATCACCGAGTTTGGGGAGATCAGGTAGGAAAGTATGAGCATAACCTGTCTGAGCGTAGATCAGGTCATATTTTAACACCATTTAGAGGGCATCTTCTTCGGTTTGAGGAAAATGTGATGCGACATCTTTCCCGATAGGGGACAAGAGAGATCAAAGGAACCAGTCCATGTAGACACGGTCTTCGAAGGTAGGAGATTGACATAGGCTCCGTCTTCTTCGCCATTCCTGGACATGGGTAGAAAGGCGGGTCAAAGAGGTTTGCTTGAAGGAAGTCAATAGTTCGATACCAGTGTCATAACGAAGGGGAAGCTGGAAGTAAGATAAAAAATCCCGGGCAAGAGTTACAAAGGTGGTATGGGAGGAAGTGGGTTGATCAACATACCACTTAGAAGCTTCGCCTGTAAGCGTGCGTTGGAACAATCGAAGACGAATAGAGTCATCGGTAATGGAGGTAGATGAACACCACATGTGGAAAGATCGAACATGATTTGAAGGATCTTCTCCAGCATGGCCTTCAAACTTTGGGATGTCGGAAGGGAGCTTTGTCGGCATAGAAGGCCAACTAGGATCATGGTGTATAGGGTCGTTTATCAACCGGTCCAAATCGGGGAGGCTGAGGCTTGCCAAGAAGGGGAGCAAGGGTGCAACCGAGGTAGTTCCTGTGACGATTCGGCTAGTAGTGGTTTCGACATTAGGGCCTGGAGCACCGCTAGCGTTAGGCACTGGACCAGACATAGTGAAGGTGACAGGGGGGAGAACCAGGAGGAGAAGGAGAACCCAATGAATCAGGAGAGGAGTTAGGGGAGGACTGGCTCGACGACGGCGGGGCAGAGCAGGTCGATCGACCAGAAACTGAGGGTGAAGGCCAAGAAGTCTCTGGGAAAGGCACCTTGGGGGCGCAATGATGACGGGAAGAAGGAAACCGACAAGGGCAGAAAGGGACAGAATCAAGAAGGGTCAAGGGTAGACAAGGTGCAGTGACAATTGATTTTAGAGTCTTTGCCAGGCGGTGTTAACCAGGCGCTTCTTCACTTAGGGTCAGTGTGTGGTGTACGTTAATTTTAACTTTTAAACCCTTTTCGTTTTGAGAGCAAGAAAAAGTGTGCTGCGTAACTGAAAAGAAATCTGCGTAGAACAATATAGATTGCTGAAAGGACAGAACATTTAACAGCTAACTATGCATCAATCTAACCCAAAAAGGCGGGTCTCTCAAAACTACTCTAAAAGAGGGCAAAAATCTACTCAAAACAAACATAAAAAGAGGTCAATAGATCTAGGGTCAAAAGGGATAGGGATCTAGAGGATAAATCTGCTGAAAAGAGGTGCAGATCACAGCCAAGAGACAGAGGCAAGGTGGCTGGAAAAAGGAAGGAAATCAGTAAAAAATGGAGGGGGCAAGGGGGAGGCCCAAAAAGTAGGTCCAAACAAAACGACAGGAGGTGATTTGAAAGGAAGAAAGGCTGATTTCAAAGGATCTGAAAGGGAGGTAACAGATATGGAAAAAAGGAGGTTGAAGCTCTGAACAACAGACGACTGAAACAGCTTAAAAATCTTCCACAAAAAGTGGAGGGTACTAAAGCCCTAGGGGGCTAGGTTCCCACTTAAATGAGTAAAACCAGATCAGAACTTGGTCAAAACGGGCTGAGACAGAGGCTGGAGGACCCTGGCAGAAGCTGCAGCAAAACCCAGAAAAATTGCAGAAAAATTGCTGAAAAAATGGCAGGTCGCAGTTTCTGACCTGATTTTAGTGCAGGTCGCAGGAAACAGGCTGAAAAGTGTGACCTGGAGGTCCAGGTCGCAGGTTTAGGGCCAAAAAGTGCGACCCCCTGTTCTGGTTGTTTCGGCGGCAGATTTTCAGAAAAGTTGCCGTCTCAGTTGCGGCTGGTGTCGCTTACCTGCGCAATAGGGCCAGAAACACACGGAAGTTAGAAATTTTAATGTTTTAGGGTTTTATGTGAGAAAAAAAACATAAAAATAGGAAAAATAAACAGCTAAAAAGAAACCCTAGGGTCTGAAGTAGCTGGATATGCAGGAATATGAAAAACGACAGCGTTCGTAATTTAAAACCCGTGTGGAGTCGCCATTTGTTAGTATGAATCCTTTGTCGAAGTGTACGAAAAAGGACCACTTTAGCTACGCATAACTAATAGCCCTAACAACAAAAGTGGCTGCCAATATCTTCAGATATGCGGTTAGTTAGACAAGAAAAGAGTTGCAAAATACCAGATCTATGTATGGAAAGACATTAAGCAGTAAAAATAAGAGTTTGCTCCATATACCAATAGACAAGACAAGAACAATTTTTGAAAGAATGTTTGTATTAATGGGGCACCTGTGAGGAAAACCAGAAGGAGTATCCAATTCCCCTCAGTGGGATGGGTTCTTGGAAGTCCTCAGCACTTCAGATCTAAGATTCTTCTCTCTAGTTGATGTAGAAAACCCAATGCAAAGAGTAGAGCTCAAAGGGAGCAAAGTGGCAGAAAATGGTGACCAAGTGTATAGACCCAGAGTGATCTAATAGGCAATAAAAGGTGAAGAATGGTAGGAAAAACCCTCCTATATATAACAAAATATTGGGTCATTCTAGATCTTGGTGCATGGGTTAACCAAATCTAGATCCACTTTTTATGGAATATTTTATTATATTTGTTGGAGGGAAAAGGTATTTGACTTGGGTCAAATCCCTTAATTTGTCAAAAATAAATAAATAAATGATTTATTTATCTTTTTAAGGAAGTTGTTAGAAGATAATCAAATAAATAATGATTTATTTAATTATTTAAGGAAGTGGTTGAAAGATAATTAAATAAATAATGATTTATTTAATTATTTATGGGTGATTTGGTTATATTTAACAAGGAATATTATCTAAATAAGGTTTAAATAATTATTCCTAGAAAATAATAAGATAAATAAAGGTTTATCTAATTAATTTCTTTGATTTTGGGTTAAACATGACTGGAATAATAATTAAATTATGGTTTAATTAATTATTCCATGAGGAAAATCAAACAAATATAGGTTTGTTTAATATTTCCTTTTGGGGTTTCCTGTTTTAACATAGTGGAAGCAATTTTACTTAGGGTAAAATTGGTCTTACATGGTGTACTTGTGTCCATCTAATGATAATAGGTTAGATGACCAAAAAATGGTGTAACACCAGCAATGCTATAAAAAGAGCACAGCTATCCCTCACCTTCGAAGGAAGATCCCTAGACTGGTATATGGGATACGTAGCCTAGCAAGAAAATCTGACTATTCAAGAGTTAAGGATGCCATAAAACAATAGTTTCAGAAGCCTAAGTCCTACTCTCATATAGTGAATGACCTAAAGGATTTCAAACAAGGGCCCTCTGAGTCTATATGGGAGGCTAATCTGTGACTAAAGAAGGTGATTAGAGAGGGGGGATTTTTGTATGATGACGGAAAACACAAGGAATGGTTCATTTCCATGTTGTTGCCTCACCTGGACGGACCTATGGGTCAGCAAGCCATTGACTCGCAAGAAAAATCCTTGGAGATTTCTATGAAGTTAGAAGCCACACCAAGAGATGATGCTCAGTTGGGGTTACATCAGATCAAATGGAGGCTATAGAAAATGCATCTCGAAATCCAGAACTTGCACAAGGAGCGAGCGAAAGAAGCCATCCCAGATGTATGGTGCATAAGATGTAGGGTGTCTGGGCACAGCACGGATCAGTGCCCTCTATTGGTAGATTACATGCAGGTCGGGGGGCCCAGATCGGTACATCCTAGGGAAGGTGTGGGACCAAGTAGTCTGAACTTATGGTGCGCTGACTGCTGCATAGAAGGACTGCATGATACCAACCATTGGCCCCGTCTGGCCACTTATGTTCCCAAGTTGAAGCAACAATGGTGCCGATTTTTCTCATATATGGGAAATGACGAACAGAACTATCAGATATATGACCTAATCATCAACTAAGGAAAAATATATAGGATGCAGGCTAACCCTTCGTCACCTCTATCTCCTTCAAGCAGAGGAGGCTCCCCAACAAGGGGTAGAGGAGGGAGGAGGGGTGGAGGCGTAGTTCGGGGAAGAGGATAACTGATCTGTTATAATTGTTGAGAATTAGGGCACTTTACGAGGCACTTCCTGAACCCTGTGAGGAAATCTTACAGGTATTGTAGACAACTAGACCGTGTGATTGAAGAGTGTCCAATTTTGATAGCAAAAATAATGGAAAAACAACATACACCTACGCAGAATGTGCAGAGAGTTAAGGCTGAACCACGTTATGAAGGACCAAGCATTAATGTCATAACACGCAGCTGCATGGCTATTGGGGGAGCTGAGGAGAAAGTTGTGGCTGAACCTCTTATCCGAAAAGTAGCTATCAAAAAAGAAGGTTTGGACCTACAGAAGGAAAAGGAAACCCTTTTCGCAGCTCACAAAGACTTTACGAAGGATGAGGCATCTACTTCTTAGGCTCCCACAAACCTAAAAGCGAATGACGAGGTCAAACCATTTCTGCAGGCATGCATGAAGCTACTGCATAACCATAAGGAAGTAGAAAAACTTCAAGCACTAATATACAGCTATGCAGAAAAAGCTAACCCCTTCACGAAAGTTAAGGATGTGAAAAAAATTTACAAGCATAAGAAACACACTAGTCAAGAAATGCGGCTTACTGCACAGATTGGTGACTATGAGATGGATCAGGTCATCTTGGACCTAGGGTCGGATGCGAATTTCCTGCCTAAGCAGACGTGGCATCAGATGGGAGAACCGAAGCTGGAATGGTCCACTATATAACTACGCATGGCTAACTAGCAAAAGATCATACCATTGGAGAGGTTGTCGAAAATTATGGTAGACATTGCAAGAGTTAAGGTGCGCACTGACTTTGAAGTAATCTAGATTATGGACGATGCAGATCCTTACCCTATGCTTCTATGGCTGTATTGGGCTATAGATATGGGAGGTATTATCAACCTAAAGAAAAGAAGCATGGTGTTTGAAAATGAAGGTACACGGGTGATAGTCCCACTAGATCTCGCGGAAGGAGTGCGGTATACAAAACCGGTGCGCGAAGAAGAATATGTGGACCACATCTATAAATTAACTAATCGAGAGGAAGATTGGATCAATCCTATGACTGAGGGTGTGCTCTGCAGGGAAAAGGACAACAAATGTTTCTCTGACTCCAATGGGGAGGTATAAAATTGGCAGAATCAGTTACATGATGTCTCTGCGCTGTGATTTCTGAGGATCATGAAGAGCTTCCGCTGTATTTCCTCAGAGGTAAGAGACTTGCCCTACTTTGATGGTTCTGGTAGCATTAAGGAATTTTTCCGAACCTTTGAAGCTAAAGTCCCAAGGGAATGAATGCTATGGGCCCTTAATCTCACCATGCATGCAACTCCTGCGAGGTGGTGGGACAGACATAAGGGGGCATTCTAGGATTGGAAAGAATGTCGTGATATGATGGTCTTACAGTTGGAACCTCCGTCTCACCTGCACGTAAATACTTTCTTGGGTCTAGGGAAACCGCGCGAGCACTTATCTGCATGGATGGAAAAATGGGTTGAAATAATTACAGAGGAATGGGTCCATCTGTTCATTCATGCCTTGGGGCCGATCCTAACCTCATGGTATTTAGACGCAGAATTACACCAGCTCACCCACCACTAGGAAAACCTAAAGGATGAGTTTGTAGGGACAGTCGGGTTGATAGGAGGAATGGAGGCACTTTATGAAGCTCTGTAGGAAATTGATGCCTTAGCATTTGATGAATCACACCCATACGTAGCACATGGAGCACCAATGTGGAAAACAGAGATGCAGGATATTGTCAACTACTGCAATTTATCAATCAAAGAGTGCGATGACAACCCGCAAAATGCCTCTATCCCAGAGTCAGAGGGAAAGCGCGCAGTTGTTGGACCCCCACCACAAACTATCAATGTCACTAAGACTCTGAAGCTATGAGAAGTCAACATTGGAATGGAGGCACAACCTAAGTTAGCTAAAATTGGGGATTACTGGGATGATGATACTGTGGGAAAAGTTGCAGAACTCCTCACGGAATACCAGGAGTTATTCTCGACAAAATTTTTGGAGCTCAAGGGGATCACAGGGGACCTAGGAGTCATGTGTATCACTTTAAAACCATATGCTCGCCCTATAAAGAAGTGCCCTTATCGGTTGAACCCCAAGTATAAACAAAAATTCAAGGAAGAAATTGACAAAATGCTCGCCGCAGGTATCATTGAACCAGTTGAACAGTCAGATTGGGTAAGCCTTATGGTGGTTCAGGAGAAAAATACTAAGGGAGAGACATGAATATATGTTTACTTGCGCAAATTATATGATGTTTGCATACATGATCCCTTTCCTATGGCATTCTCAGATGAAATCCTTGATAACATAGGGGGGCAGGAGGAATATTCATTCACTAATGGGTTCTTGAGCTATCATCAGATCAGGATTGCACCTAAATATCACATCAAAAACAAGTTCGCTACTAAATGGGGTTCATTTCAGTACACCGTTATGCCATTTGGACTCAAGAATGCCCCTGCCATATTTTCGTGGGTAGTAGTTGCAGTATTTAAGGAATTTATCCACAAGATATTGGAGGTATATTTTTATGATTGGATTGTATTTGGGTTAGTAAAGAGTCATCTCTCGAACCTGTGCATGATGTTGGATTCCTGCAGAAAGTACTAAATCTCCCTTAATATCAAGAAGTGCATATTCTGCTTACCCTTTGGGATCTTATCAGGTCACATAGTTTGTCGACAAGGGCTGATGGTCGACCCTGCCAAGGTGGCAGTTATCATCAACCTAGAAGTTCCTACAAATGAGAAGCAACTGTGCTCTATCCTTGAACAAATAGGCTACTATAGGAAGTTTATTCAAGGCTACGTGCTAATCAAAACACTTATGGAATTTTTTTTGAAAATGAGGTATCATTCTGTTGGGATGATGAGTGTGAGAAAAGCTTTGAGTTACTCAAGGAGAAGATGGTCTCTGCACCTATCCTCATATTTCCTGATTGGGTGAAGATATTTCATGTCCATGTCGATGCTTCAAGGATCGCCCTAGGAGCTATCATGATGTGACCATGGGAGGGGGACTTTGACCATCCAGTTGCGTTTACCAATAGGAATCTGTCTAGTGTGGAGTGTAACTACTCCACTACTGACCGCGAAGGTTTAGCTATGGTGTACGCCCTACATAAGTACTGACATTACTTATTGGGTAGGAATTTCAATATGTTCACCGATCACTCATCTTTGAAGTACCTAGTGAATAAGCCTGTGTCGGGGGGGGGAATATGCCAATGGCTTCTGCTGTTTCAAGAATATGACTTTGCAATCATCATAAAGCCGGGAAAGTTGAATGCTAGGCCAGATCACCTATTCTGGATCAAAATTAGCGAAGAACAAACCAACCTAGAGGAAATACTGTCGGATGCACAACTGTTTGCTATTAAGGTAGTAGATGCGCACTTCACTGACATCATTCAATTCTTGAATACGAGGACGACACCTACAGAGTATTCAGTACAAAAGAAGAAAGAGTTGGTAACCCACCTAGCAGATTTTACCATTATTGCAGGTCACCTGTATAAGCTAGGAGCTGACAAAGTGCTGTGAAGATATGGCTTGGAGCATGTACGGCACGCCATCTTAGCAGAAGCTCACAGGGGTGTAGCAGAAGGTCACTACACAGGAAAGGGCATAGCGTAGAAGATCCTAAGATCTGGGCTATGGTGGCCCACACTGCATAGTGACTCTCACTATTATTGCAGAGCTTGTGACACTTGCCAAAGGATAGGAAGACCATCGCATAGGGATGAAATGCCTTTACAGCCACAGATGACCCTACAATAATTTGACAAATGGGTGATAGACTTCTTTGGACCCATCAACCCTCCAGGAAATAAGACAGGTGCATGCTACATCATCACTGCGATTGATTATGTGACTCGATGGGCTTAAGCACAAGCTGTGAAGGATTGCACTATAGATACCACTGCGCACTTCATCTGTTAACATATTCTGAATAGGCTTTGCTACCCAAAGATCTTGATGAGTGATAGAGGTACGCATTTTGTTAATGAAATAATCTAGGCTTTGAATAAATAATTTTGAATCGACCATGCAAAAAGAACCCCATATCATCCACATGAAAATGGAGCTATTGAAGCTTTCAAAAAAATCTTGGAGCAGACACTAACTAAGGTTTGCAATGCCAATTGCAGTGACTAGGACTTGTGCATTTTGTCAGTCCTTTGGGCCTATCACACCACATGCAAGAAACTGATAGGAAAGACACCGTTCCGGATGGTCTATGGAAAGGAAGCCATCATGCCAATGGAGTATATTGTTCATAGCCTGCGCATCATAGCCTTCACGAACATGGCAGAGCCTGAAATCATGGAGGAGTGGTTAGTGCAGCTTGTGGCATTGGAGGAAGATCGTTTCATTGCTAATTTCCATCAGCAAGTTCAGAAGGCTCAGGATAAGGCATGGCATGATCGAAATATTTGGCAAAAGACATTTGTGGATGGTGAATTGGTCCTATTGTACGATAGCCAGTTTGCGAAACACCCGGGGAAGTTCCGTTAGCACTGGCTAGGTCCCCATATGGTAAAAGAAATCACGGATGAAGGCGTTGTTCAGTAAGATACCCTGCATGACGATATGATACCAGGATACATCAATGGAAGTCGACTCAAACCATATCATATCAAATGACTATATGGCCGGAGTATCTATATGGGGCACCATACATGCCCAAAGGAAGGCAATTGCAGGAAGGACCATGGTACACGCAAGGATCGATCTAAGGTTTTGAGGCTTGAAGAGATGTGTGGGGAGCGTAGGGGTGTGTTCAGAGCATAGCAGGTACGCTGGGAGTGCAGGGGTGAGTTGGGCACATAGGAGGTGTGAAAACTAGCCATTGGAACAGTAAGTCTGGGTAAAAAGAAATTTTTACCATTGAAAGGAGCGGGCGACTAGAAATTAATGAGGCAATTTCTGAATATTTTTTACCATTTATTTGATGGTAAGTTCTAGATCAGTTTCACCCAACTGTTGGTTGATTTCCAAGGCTATAAAAGCAGAAGGATAGCTCAGAAGAGGGTCCGTGTATCTTGAGTAGTTTTTGTTCTGTATGATTTTGTGATTATTGCACCTTGTTCATGTCTAAGCGTGCTTCCCCCTATGATAGTAGCCACCCAGAGTTCATTTTTCGCGCCAAAATGATTACAACTAATCCCGCCGAGTCTTCCCAGCCTATGACCTTGACAGAACAAGAATATGAGAAAGTACTGGAAGTCCACCCCGAAGTTGAAGAGGCTGTGTCTACGCCAAGCAAGGGCAATTGTAAGGGGAAATAAAAAGCACAAGGGTTGGGGAAACCCGCAAAATGGGCTGGGGTAAAGCCTTGCACCTCTCGTCAGAATGTGAAGTCCCCACGAGCGGTGCCCCAGGCACGTTCGCCTAACCTAGTAAAGAGACCTTTGTCTACTTAGGAAGAAGCCTAGATAGTCAAACAAATCAATTGGCTATCACCCTTTGTTTGGCCCCATACGACCTTGACATTCACACTGAATAATCTCGATGGCTTGCACACCTATCTGCAGATGCCACTGACTTCGGGTGAGGTCCCCGTCATTGGAGAACCCTCTGAGAAGCTCCATGAGGTAAAATTTAATGACCACGACCTAGCCAATTTGGAGGCCTTCTCTGAGTTGGCACCTGAGCTATTTCTTGAAAGAATATTGGAAGACGACAGGATAAATATAGTCCCCATGCGCCGAGTGCTCATATTGGTGGGTTTTGGGCTCTTAAACCTACTGAGGATGCCACATTTTGGCCACTACAATATCACTGACCAACTTGTGCGCCGATTTCTTGCCTTGGTCCATGATGGCAGCTTGTGGATCTAGAATTGAATCCCCATTGATGCCGTGCTTATTCATCGAATTACTAGTATACCCATGGAAGGGCCGGACCCTATGCTATGTGTCAGAAAAAATTATGAGAAAAAGATCACCGACAAGGTGTGCAAGGATTACCATGTGGAATGGAACACTCGAGGTTTCATGATCAACACCATCAACAACCCCGGTATGCAGATGGGTACCTTGTTGTTGGCATGTAAGATGATGCAAAAATAGCAGGTTGCCACCATCCCTGCGTATGTGATTTAGCTGGCAGGCCGATGCGAAAAGGGGTTCTGCTTCAATTGGTCCCGGTACTCGTGTAACGAATTTTTGGAAAATTTCTGCGAATCCCAAGATTAGGGATGAGCATTCTACTACTCCTGGCTACTGCTGTTCATCGTGTTGGTTGCATGGGAAGCCCCTGATGACTTGGTCCTCCCTGAGCTCACCCCAGATATGTGTTAGGGGGTGAGGTACGCGAATTTGTGGGACTCAAAGGACGTGTAGCGTATTGAGGACAATCAAGTCTTCTGGGTACTATTTCAGAGCAGGCTCATAGCAGCCATCAATTCCTAGTCGCGCTTGTTGCCAGCTATGTATGATAATTACAAAAGCATCGCATCATTTCAAGTTACCATGCATAGCGTACAGATCATAGGCTGCAAGGTCCCAACATGGGTTTCACTCCCCTATATGGTTGTTGATGAAGACATTGACTACTTAATTGTGACTTGGCCTCCACACTGGAAGTTGGGCGTCAAATTAGGTGTGAAGGACACTACAGGGACCAGCACCATGAAGGTTACCCCACCCGACACCACCAAAGAAACCGGAGGATAGGGAAAAATTACTAGGAAGGGCATGGAAATGGCATCACAGAAGTGTTCGCAGCAGGGAAAAAGTATGGGGAAGGGCACGGAAACAACATCGTAGAAGGACTCGTAGGAACACAGCGAACTAGTGACCCTGCTAAAGGGCCACGAAAGAGGAAATGTGCTCAATGGCCCGAATGTGAAACCAGATTTACGCTAATGGAGGAGGACCTAGAGAGGATCATAGATGCAGTCACCATGGCCGCAAAAGATAAATGGCTAGCTCTGGAAGAATGGTATAAAGCCACAGTTGAGACACTCCAGACTGAGCTCCAGGTTTTGCAGCTCAAGGCTGATACACTCCAGACCAGTATGATTCAGGCCAGGTTGACCCCAACAATGAGAAACGTAGTAATCAGTAAGGTAGAAAGCCGCCTCTACCCTCTACCAGGCGCAGCCCTCATACTAAGTCCACCCGACTTAGGAGTGAAAGTCCATGCCTGTGCAAAGTTGCAGTTGGATCTCGCCCACCTGCCGCATGAACCGTTGCAGATCCTTCATGCATCAATGTTCAAAGAGATCCAGAATAAAGACCGTCAGGTGCACAAGCAGCTCAGTACAACTGAGCAGAAAATTGAAGAAAAAAATGCTAAAGTATCTCAGGCACAGGTTGCATGTACCCTCACTGCCGCACAATAGACAGTGTTGGAGCACCTCATTAGTAGGCTTTGCATGGACGTCACCAAAGATATCCTGGCTTCTGCTACCACCCAGGCTAAGATTGAAGGGTTGGTCACAGCGCTAAAGGCCTCAAGGACCAAGATCCAAGCAGTTAAGATGGAGATGGAACAAAATATTGCGGCCTTGCAGGCCAAGTTACAACTAGAAACACCACTAGAGGTACGGGCCCAATGAGTTGCACTAGTTACAGAGGCCATAAATGTCATTGCAGGTTAGATTTCTCAGGGTGCGGAACTATTGGAAACTGCTATGTAGCTATGGAACAAGGTGCAACGTGACCCTCTCCTGTGCAAAATCAACCAAGCACTACATCAAAAAGAAGAAGATTTTGACCAGATGGAGGCTACACTGACCACTCTGGTCCTCGCTCAGCGATTGGCATGACTGCACACCAGCCACGCAATAAGGGATGACATGAAAGCCCTTCAACAATGAAAGAATACTTTGAGTGATCACCTCAAGCCATGGGCTAATGAGGCCCTTAAGCTGTCTCAGGATGTCGATATCGCAGGCAAGCAACTGAACCAGATGTTGAAAAGCATCATTACTGCTACCGAAGGCCCAAATTCACAGAACTTGGTGGAGATAGCCTAGAATCCTGTCGCGCAAAGTGAAGGTGTGCTGCCCCCACTGGTTGAGGTGATCAAACAACTACAGGTGGAGATGGAGAACCCATGGCCACAGTGACTTGGGACGAGTCACAATATTGTGTTGGGGGAATGTTGGAATGAGGCTCCCTAAGCTGCGAATTTGTATATTTTTGTATTAATTAGTCTAACGCAAGGGTTTTGGGGTGGGTCAAAGCCTCGAATGCATTGTAATGGGTCAAAGGGTATACCTAGAGTCCGCAAACCATGGTTTGCAGACCACAGGATAGCATAGGCTATATTGATATAAATAGATGGATAGTTTGAGTCTAGAAGTAGGCATGAATTTGGACTGATGCTACATGCGAACTGTTAGATCTGTTTTTGGTTGTTTTGGGTAAGGAATCATGCAGGCTCTGTGCACTGAGATCCTCAGTCTTGTTGTGTGTAGACCCTACTGGCAATGTGCACAGGCTTTGTTTTGGGTTGTACTAGGTTTTTGGATGCTAATATATGTGGATATAGTTGAAGTATATTTGTGTTATCGGGATATATTGTGTTACTATTGATGCGGATCTTTGGAATCTGTTTGATGCTGTGAATACATCTTTGTGCTATCTTTTTATGCTGCGAATATATCTATGTTATGGTATAAATTATATCTCTGATATGTTATAAGATGTGTTTATTATGTTGTTGTTGACATGCACATGGATGCAAAGGTATTGACTAGGTCTGTGCATGGTAATAGCTATGTTATGATTAATTGCAGATTATATTTTTAAAGAACCAACGAATAGACATGTTTTGTGAAAATCCAATAAGCTATGAACACAGATCTGCCTCACTTACTTACTCTCTCTCAGGGTGCAGAAACCTAGTTCTACCACCCTCCCATACTACTTCGGGTGAGACTTTGGCATGCACAAGTAGGTCATTGCCGAAAGGGCTAGTAGTATAGGGGTTTGTTGGCAAACCTTAACCTCCAAACTTGGGTCAGGACCCCTCAAGCCAACAACACCGTGACTCCTCGACCATCTTTGTTTGCCTCCCTTCGATGCCAGCCTCCTCACAGTCACATGGTTATAATGTACCAAATTTTTTCAATCTGGTACACCTCCAACCCAACCACGGCTGCCAAGAACTAGAAGTGATCTGACTATACCAGCCTAAAATTCGCCACTGTGACACCCTTTCCATTCCCCGATGCATTTCTGCTCTTGTACGTTGTCGATATGTAGAGCACTCTCTGTAAAACACCACTTTTTTTTAATGAGAAAGTGATCATCTAACTCAAGAAATTGGAATTGGAATTTGGTGGTGCTGGTTGAGACAAGAGGGTAAGGAAATGGTTCTCGTGTGTTTTTTACTTTGTTTCTTTCCCTCTCATTTATGATTATAATCCAGAAAATAAGTGTCATAAGAGTGTAGCTAAAGCCCCAAGGAACATATAAAATTTTGTAGCACGTGATATTATATTTTATTTGGCCCAATCTAGTGTTTTTGCATCATTTAGTAGGGAGACTCAGATGAAATAATATGCAACCTTGTTGGTGTATTGCCACTTAAATATTTTTTCACTGGTTCGATGCTTATTCCCATGACTCCCACGCTAGAATTGTTCGTGGAACAAACTAGGTTCCTGTCTACATTGGAGAGGAAAAGAGTCGATGACCTATGCCTCTTGAACTATGTGCATTGAGTTGGTATATACAATGTGCTAAATATTAATAAGGGCGTTGTTGTTCATTGTATGTGAATAACCCCGACAAAATGTGACTCCTGGGGTGGCATTTGAATTATATACTGAATGAATTATATATTATTCTCTCTGCTTTATTTGAATTAATGCTCATTGCATTGAATTCCATTGTTGTTATGTTATACCACTCATTCTTTCTTTCTTTTCATCCACATGCATTTCCCTTTTTGGCCATTTGATGTATGTATGATTTAATTCTAATTCTCCACATGACCGTAGATTGAAGGTCACTTTATTTCATTAAATGAACACTATTTCACAACAGTTCGAAGACAATGTGTTGAAGAGAGCAACGTATGTTGGAATGTTGTTGCACATTCAAATTGGTGCATAGCCATGAATGGCATGCTAGAGCATATATTGTTTTGATGGTCATATGATGTATGGAGGCATATTTTAAGAAACTGCATCCTTAAGTGATGATATTTCCCTGAGGACATAGCTACTGAGTATTTATTTTCTTCATTATTATGTGATTAGATGATTGTCGAAGTCTAGGGTTACCAAAATACCAAGAATTTTGTTTTCAAGTTTAAAGGGCACAAATTGACTATTTGTTAGAGTTATTAATAACTCTAATAATTTCTACTAATGATAACACAATCCAAATCAACAAAGCCTCTCTTTGAGACATTTAGACTTGTCTACAAAACACACATGAGAAAATTGATTTTTAACAACTTGAATCTCTTCTAAAGCAAGAGGAGCTACAAAAATGTAGTCATGATTATGAACTTAATAAACCCATTTTTTAGTCCAAATTTGACTATAATTAGCAACAAGAAATTCTTCAGATCACTGAGCCTAGTACAAGAAAAAATTTGAATGTAGAAGCAAAAATCTAGCCTGCACTTCTCAAGCCAATCATCAAACCTTGGGAAGAGCTTGTCCACAAAAAGCACATAACCAATCTTGGATATGAAAAGGATGTGTGATTTGATATTCTAGATTACTCAAAGCACATCAATTTATGTAGTACAAGATTTATTTATGATAGTTCACCTTCAGTTGTTCTAGTTTCTACTCCTCCTCCACAACAACAGACCACTAAATGCCAACACTATGATCGAGTTGGTCATATGAAATATCAATGTTTTTTATCTTCACCAATGCAAGCATTGTGGTCAAGACACTCATTCTCCACACAGAGGCTTTAGAAACAAGCTTCGTGCAACAACAAATATTCATCTTGGATGGATCACTTCTTGGCAATGAGCATCAAAAACCAAGAATATGTTTAAATCATATGTCAGAACTTGTTCTAGAGTATTGAACAATCTTACAGTTGAGTTTTCGCCATCATCTCACCTTGCATTTGATAGGGGGGGAAATGATGGTCATATACAAGCTCGAAAGCCACATCAAGCGAGCCTGAGCCACAACCTGCCATACCATATTCAGATTTGTATCCAGAGACACAAATTCCCATGAGAATTCCTTTGGTTGGTGGTTAGCCTCAAACCATCTATGCGAGGTTGAGATTCTCCCTCTTGAAAGAATTGGGAACACTTCATCTAGTATAATACTTCAACTTATTTCCAGTTTTGGAAGAGTTCCAGGAAATGCATCAAGAATTCCAAAGTTGGTAGTCATCCTTAAACCATCACAGGTTTTAGACCTCGCTTCTTCCAGGTTGAAGGTATCCCTCTTCAAATCATTAGGATCACTTATTGTAGCAGAATACTTCATCTTCTTGCCAGTTTGGGAAGAGTTCCGGGAACTGCACTAAGCATTCCAGTGTTGGTGGACATCCTTAAACCACCTCCTTATGCCATAAATTTCGAATAGCTCATTCAGCCTAGTGTTGCCATGCATACTTTGCAGATTTTTATTACAACTCTCTTCTTGGACTCATACATACCCCTTTAGATTAAGGGGGGGAAAGTTGGACACCTAATTTGCTAAGGGTTAAGGTGTGGGAAACGAATAGTCATAGAAAGTCCAAGAGACCTTAGAATATGGAATCCAAGAACAACACCTACTGTACTATAAATTTATATCACTATGAATAATATTTCATCTCACGTTTTACTACCTTCTTATGTGTTTACCATGCTTGTGTTTGAAAATTAGGAATACATTAAGTATTCTATATTTCCCTACCTAAGGAGTAGATAATTTTCCATTATTTCAAATTCATTTTTCATAATTACTCAATAAATTTATGTATGATATGGATTAAACTACCATAGGTTTACAAGAATAATTAAAATTCCTCTTTTATCTACCATATACTTTTAATTACCCAGGTACCCCTCGAAGGGTACAAGAATATAATGAGCAAGTACTATCTCGTTAACATAATGATATTAAATCTAAATACACTATTCTAGGATACCTTATATATCACTATATATATATATATATATATATATATATATAGACATAGAGTTCCCACAATTTATGAATATAAAAGACTTACATAATCTATCATAAGCATTACATTCTTTTAATTTATATTGAATAAATGTTTTAACCAAATTTATTTATTTATTAACCCCGTGCACAATTTAGAGCTTATTTTGATTATCTCAACATTTTTAAATAGTATATTATTTAAATATGCATGCACAATTTATCTTGTTTTCAAATTTATAATTTGATTCACAATTAATATCACAGTTAACTACGATCTCACACTTTAGTACCTATTTTATCTACACATGGATATTCTTTGTTGTATCATCAGATTCATTACTTAAAACAATTTAACTATGCATATATAATTGATGATATGTGTAATTATGTTATTTATTAAACCATGCATGCAGAACTAGAACTGTAAATATATGTAGTTGAGTATTTTAATTCTACACTACATCTACATATTTATGATAACAACCTTATTATAACACATAAACAAAACCAAGTCTAACTATAATTCGATGTTTGGGGAATATTCAGAAGCATAGCACGCTCCACCCAACCATGAACTATATCTAATAATTCCCCTAAGCTAAGGCCTTATTTAATTTAGGAATCAACAACCTCTTTGATTCCTACTTAGTTTATTTTATAGATTTCTTCCCTAAAAAAAATTAACAGTGTCTTGCTTTAAAGTCTTCCCGCCTTTTTCCTAGGACATTTTTTTTTAGTTGTCAAAAAATATTCTTTTATTTTTCTTTAAAGTATTTATTTCTCTCTCGTTGTGATTTATTCCACTTCTTACCCCACTTAGCATTTCTCTCCAGCTAAGTGATTAACATAATATTTCTCTCCCATTATGTTATTATTTTTAACTAGTTTCTCCTAGGGATTTTTAGGAGACTTTAAAGGAAGGTCCAACATGTGGAATTTAACCATGAACAACTTTTCCTAAGATGAAAAGAAGTATTCTAAAACTCTAGTGCTATTTCCAAAAAAAATATTATTAATTCAAATAATAATAAAATATTTACATCATCCCATACGTCCCATTTTGGCTTTCATGGCCATTCCATCCAATAATAGTTCAATAGCCTAAAAATAATCGATTTCAAAAAATAAAAACATATGGGTGTTACATATGCAATGGAGATAGCACAAAGGAGAGGCATCGACATTTATGAAATCAGTGACCAGGAAGAGTCCTCAAAATAAGAAGAAGCCAACACTGAAGAAGAAATTCAAGAAAAAGGAATGATTAAATAATTGTAGGAATGAGCACAAACTAATATTGGAAGTTCCTATGTACGAGGTAACCTAAATACCAAAGAATTTATTGATTGGATCAACAACATGGATAAGTATTTTGACTATGCCAATGTAGCCAAGGAGAAGAAGGTGAATTTTTTTGTGACTAGATTGAAGGGACATGCCTCATTATGGTGGGACAATGTGCAAGTAGAGCGAAGAAACAAAGACAAGAAGAAGATAACTAGTTGGGACCAGATGGTGGAAAAATTAAAAGTAATTTTGTACCTCAATATTATCAGCTAAATCATTTTAGACATATTTGAAACTTCAAGAAAAAATCAATGTTTGTGAAAGAGTATACATAATCATTTTATGAAATAAGTATAAGGGTTGGTCATATAGAAGAAGGAATTGAAAAGGTAGATACACATATTAATGGTTTAAGATATAAAATCCAAAATTAGTTGATTATTTTTCCTTTATGTACTATTAAAGAAGAAAACCAAGTAGATCTCAAGGTGAAAGATAAGTTGGTAAGGAAACAAAGCCAGAGATAAAAGGGGTAAATTACAATGGTAATCAGAAGAAAAAAAAGTAGTTGATGAAGATTCCCAGAGCACACAAAAGATGGAAGAAATTCCCATCAACTAGAGAAACAATTGGGAAGAGGAGATTTCAGAGGAAGAATATCAAATCAAAGAGGTAGGAGAAGATATGTTTTTGTTATATGTCAAACCTACAACACAATCATCCATAAATAAAATCAATGTCTAGAGAACACTTCTATTAGCCATCGGTAATTTTTTGTCTTTGTAGATGACCAAATGCTTACCCTAGATTTCTAGAACAAAATTCATGAATATTGTGAGTTATAGAAATCTTACTGCCTTCATTATCCTAAGGATAAAATTTTCACTATTTCATTATCCTATGATGTCAAACTCAGCTCACCACTCCCAGAAGACCCATCATGGGCTCATACCACTCATTTTGTCTATATTTTGTCACCGTTCACCTTAGCACTCTGTTTTTGGCTTGCATACTTTCCTCCACTTGACACCTAGGATCACTAACCAACCTATTCACTCTTATGTTTCCTGGATACATCAAGCATTGATGGTCTCAAATCATCTCTATAGGCTCTTTAGATAAATCAATTACATTGGATTTTGGATCTTCAATACATCAAAATATCAAAAAATCTATTTTTTATACTTGAAGACCCAAAACTCTATTTTTTATACTTGAAGAATCAAACTAAGACATAGGGTTTCATAGGTCATAGGGTTGTTTTGGTGTTCTAAGTCTCTATTTTTCCTATGTCAAGAGGCTGCATTCAAAGGAGAAGAAGGTCAAGTAACGTTTTCCAAATCCGATCAAAATCCTTCAAGGAAGGCCTCCTTGGTCAAAGCACAAATTCTGCAAGGGACAGCTGCCCTTGTTCACATTTTTGCAAGAATGATTGAGATTTCCATTAGCATAAAAAAGGTAAGGTAAGAGGGTAAATCATCATTAGAAGACATCCACGGCAAGGAAAAGGAAGCAGGCCTGTGTAAAATGAGATTTAAGGCTTTGGAATTGATTTACAAAGCAGTGTTTCCAAGTAAGGAACCAACACAAAGGCCACAAAGACAAATGGAACATCAACACAACCAAGCACACATTGAATATTTTTTAGAAATTATGAATGAAAAAGGGAAAAAGGTGAGGTGAACTGAACAGAAATGAAAGAACTTGAAAGGGCTATAGAGAACTTAGAAGACAACACTACTTATTCTTCTCTAATAGCCCTAAAACCTAAAGGTTTGGAAAGATGGGAAAAATAGGAGGAATAAAGATGACGGACCTCCATCATGACAATAGAAAGCCTTTAAAGGCTATTCAAAGTGGCCTTTAGGGTTTGTCAAAACAACATTGTTTCACTGCACCAAAGGAAGAAATTGTAAAGAGTATCAGTGTGAGGGAAGCTGAGCTTTCAAGTACAGTCAAAGGTCTTCAAAATGGTCAAAATAAAGAAAGCATGAGGTAAAATGTCAAAATGAAAAATCATGCTGACGCTGAAATCTCTGTTGGGTGACTAAAGGCTGTAAAAATCCAGACAGTGACAAAAGGATCAAAGGCAAATGTAATATAGGCACCTGCAGAAATCAGAAATAGCCAAAGGAAGACATAACATGGTATAATTTTTTAACCTTTGCCACAAAAGACACATCACTGTCAAATATTAGTAAAAGGTGAGAAACACATGTTTTAGGTCAATTACACTCAAGAATGCCAAAAAAGGGTAAAACATGGTTTCATTTTTTTTCAAAAGAGACAATTTGGATAGACCCCAGAGTTTCAAAGCTAAAAATGGCCTCTTCATCTTTTAGTACTCCATTACCAAAGAATATCACTTGACAAAGTTATAGGCACCTACAAAAAGTCAAGGAAATATCAATGAAATTTATAAAGTAACTAAAGGCTAACATAGTAAAGTGGGTTTGTAAGTTTGATTTATTTTTCTCAAGGGATATAATGGTGCTTCAATTTTCATTTCAAACTCATATTATCACTTGGTGGAGAGAAAGAGGCTTCAAGAGAAAAATCATATTTTTCTAACTGTTTCTGGGTGAGTTTTCCCTTACGCTACACAAATCAGTGGCGCTACGCAAATATGGGTTTTCTCCGCATTAATATGTCCTCCACCCATTCAAAATTACAATGCGTTGTGAAAATTTGGCCCGGCGCTACGCTAATGCGGCCCCAACTCGCTCGAAGACTGACAAACGCCCGGCGTTATGCTAACACACGGGCAGGCCTGCCAGTGCTATGCTAATGGACTGACCCGACTGCTCGGGAAGGGGACTGTTTTAACGCAAAAGACCTCCAAACAACCAATTCTCTGCCCTAAGTCACGAATTCCATCTTCCATTTGGTCTCCAAAGATCTACAAAGAGCTAAGAGTTGATAGGTGATATTCCCTCGATATCTCCCAAGAATTTTTCAATAAGCTTTAGTATTTTTTGGCTATGAAGTAATCAAACCCTAGGTGGGTAAATCCTAGGTCTTTCATGGAAAATGAACCTTTGTTTTTAAACTGCCTTAAACCAGGTTGATGTCATTTGAGGGTAAGTAAATTAGGGTGGCTGCAATACACTTTTAAGAAAAGCCTCCTTAAGCTCCAAAGCAACTTAATCCTTGAACCAACCTCCATTTCACTCATTCACTACAATTTTACTTCACCACCTTATTCATCTTTCTCCACCAAACCCTAATTTGTCAACCAACATCTCCCAACACCATGTCAAGAGCTGAAAATAGCAGTAGCAATGAAAGACGTCAAAGGCCTTTAAGACCAAAACATAAGGGAGGGAAATTCAATAGATTGGAACCTCAGAGCATAGTGGCCATCACCTCATCTCCCAGGATCCTATGATGTTTTCAGAGTGTAGGGTGCTTCCAATTTTGTGAGAAGGTCAAACAAGTGAAAAGCCACCTAGAGCTTACAAGGCTTCTCATTCTCAACATACACAACAATCACTCAAGCCTTGCAGGGGTAGATTTTGAGATCTCAGTAGGTACCATCTCTGATGCCATAGGTATCCCTGTTGTGGGTGAGAATTGGTTTAAGAAGGGCAAGTTGGACAAGGACTTTTTAGAGCCATTTGTCAAGACTAGGTATAGAGGAGGCAACAAGACATTTTTCCCTTTCTCACACCTCAAACACAAATTTTCACCCTTGATGTTGGTTATCATGAAGTAATTCACCTGTGAGGGGAGATACTCCAGGCTAAACTCCTACCATGTCAGAATCCTTATGCATTTCACAAGGGTTAAGATTCTCAACTTTCCCTACTATCTCTATAGGAGCATTGAGAAGATGTCTTCTGTTGTCCGGAGGAGGACTCCCTCCCAACAAATGCAAATCTTATTTCACTATTCCTCGATCAAGATGGTGGGATTAAATAAGTTGGAGCAGTAGGGTATACCTTGGGAGGTATTCATAGCACGTGAAGTCTTGACAAATCCCCAGCCTCCTCATCAACCAAATTTTCCCTCCTCATCTGCACAGGTACCCTCACCCCAATAAAAAGATGAAAATGGAGATGATGAAAGGAGTGCTGAAAATAAAGGTGATGAAATCAGTGAGGCAGAGATAAACATTAATGAGGAAGAGAAAGAAGGCCGTGATGATGAAGAAGAGGGTAGTGAACATGGCAGTGATGAAGATAAAAACAATGAAAATTTGGAAGAAGGCAGTGATGGTAATGATGCAAGTGAGTCAGCCCAAAGTGAAGAAAATAACGATGCTGATGAATAGAGTGTTGACCAAGAGGATGTTGATGAAGATGAGGAGATTTACAGTCAAAGGGACAATGAGCATGACCATGAAAATAGTGAACAAAACTCTACCACTATGGAAGAGGATGCTGAAGGAAATGAAGAGGTTGAAAGTGAAAATGGGATGAGCATTGAAGGAGGGGAAACCACCAATGAAACAGAGGATCAAGAAGAGGCAGATGAGATAGATCACAGTGAGGAAGAGATTGAAGGCAGCAGTGAGGCAAATGAGACATATCACAGTGAGGAAGAGATTGAAGGTAGCAGTGAGGCAAATGGAACAAATCATAGTGAGGAGGAGGTAAAGGATAGTGACAAAGAGGTAAGTGATCAGGAACATAGTAAAGAGAAGAATAGTCATGACAGTTATGATAGCTATCATGACTATCATGACAGCAATCACCCCTCTAGTGACAATGAAGATAGTGCCAATCCAAAAAACAAAGAATATAACTGTAGTCATGATGACAGAAAAATAGACGAAAAGGCTCATAGTCTAAGCGATGATCATAGCCATGGAAAAGAGACTAGTAGAATCACCATTTGTAATATTCCTAATTAGCCCAAGCTAATAGGAATATTCAATTTCATTTTTATTTTCATGTTCATGAATAAGAATGTAAGGGAGGATCAATAAACTCCTAAAAACTATGTAATAAATCAATGCCTAATGTGAACAAGGTTAAATCAGGGCTGCTTTGATAAAACCTCTTATGTGTGACATAGGTTTGTGACAATTGAGTAGGTCAACAAGACCTTATCTACAGCGTTGTCTAAGTGCAATGTACCTCCTAAATACTCAGCGCATATTTAGAAGGAGGATGCACATGGAGCTAAGATGGTTTAGGGTTTTTCAATACTTTCATCCCATAAAAGAAGGAGGAGAGCAGCAAGAAGAGGTTGTTCAAGATATTCTAAAATTAGTCTCCTTAGACTAATTTAATTCTCTAGGATGTTTAGCCTGAGAATAGTGTTTCTTAGCACTGGGTGTTCCCGGGCGGGAATCCCACCTCTTTCCATAGAGTATCTCTTGCAAGAGTTTTTCATTTCTCATCCACTATCCTGCAATTGTCCAACCTTCTACTTCCAATTTCAATATAGATCTTTTTTAGGATTTGATTGATTTTGTAAGCTGCAGCAAGTGGAGCTCTAGATCTATTCATATCTAGATTGTTTTGGGGAGTCTCTTCTCATGGAGTGTGACTTTTAACCTCCTGGAAGAGTGCCTCTCCTGTTGGAGCATAATTTCAGATCTTGGCATCAGGCCATATCATATTCCAGAGCTTACTACGTAGTTACCCTTCCTGAACTATGCAATCTGCAAGGAAGAAGTTGCAGGGTGATTCAACTATCGCTTGGGAGAGAGATCTCCAGTGTTGGGAATATTCCCTCACTATGGTGATCCATGGATTGGCCAACCAATCCATGTACCTTCCAGATCTTATTTTTTCATACATGTATTTACTTTAGAAATTCTACAAAAATTTGCAGATCTTCTGCATAAGATTTCAGATCTACGCCATATGCTTCATGATTTGTTGAAAAACCCAAGGGGTATGTAAAATAGGGGTAATCTAGTGTATATATCTCATATATATCTAAAATTTTGTACAATGATCTGTCCTAGATATGATTTTTAACCTATAGCTGTTGTATGCTTCAGAAAATAACACTGTTAAGGTTTACAGTGAAATACAATTGTTGCAGCACCTCTTGGAGAGGGATTTTCTCATAAAAGTCTTAATTTTCTCTCTTCTAATGTATAAGTAGTGTTTTGTAACTGAATTAATGATTTTATTAACCCATTATAACTAAAAACTTCAGAAAATCATGTTTCCTAAGCTTCAATAAATTTCTGCATACATTAAGTCATGGGAAATCAAGGTTTTCTATCCTAGTCGGAAATGGAGGAACTGTTTAACATAGATAAGAGAATTATTTTGAGCTTAAATTCAGCATTTAGACTCCTCTTATCCTAAGAGATCATATCCAACCATCTTCCCTACTTATTTTTATGCACATCTCTGAAATTAAGCGTTTTAGGGTTGAAATAGCTGCTTTTCGCCACTTTCTGGCTTATAAATCACTGTATAAAGTTTATGATGCCCGTAATATTGAAGGATAAGTGGATTTAAATCTGTTATTAGACATATATCTGCCTCTCCAACTCTATAATACCTTAATGTATTCTATTTGTTGTAGAAAATTCCAGATTTGGAACATTACAGTGGTATCAGAGCATGATCTCTGGCACAGCCTGTGAGATCAATATTTCAGAAGATAAAGAGAAGAAGCAAGAAAAATATAATGGATAAGTCTATTTACACTGAAGACATAGAGGAGAAGGGCCTAAACCCCTTTTCTGGAAGACTGCAGAGAGAAGCGCTTTCAGAAACTCTTCATGTACTGAAAGGAGAAATCGGGGGAATGGAGAAGGGAGGTCATGCAGATCCTTTGATCTTAAAAGAACCAGAATTCATTATAATGTGTGTGAGCATTCAGCCTCACAATATGATCTACAATGTTGGAATATGCCTACTTTCTTGTCAAAGGGAAAAGGAGGAAGAAGAATGACAGAAGAGGAGATCTCCCTGCTTCTTTTCCAGACTTTGGAGGGTATCAAATAAGATATCAAGGAGACAGAAAGGGAAGATTGTAGAGAATTTATAAAAGGTTTTGGAGATGAAGCAAGCCCTGGCTATTGTCATGAAGGGTGTGAGCATTCAGCCACACATGTATATCCACAACGCACTTCATTTCCCACATTCACTACAAGGAGAATGGAGGAAGAAGATGAGGCCATTGGAGTAGCAGTGCTGCAACTCAAAGGTATGGCTCATGATGGGTGGTTTCAAAATTCTATTTCTTGTTATCATGCAAATATAAAATCATATGATGAATTCACTAAGGGATTGATGAATAAATTTTATGAAAATCAATGTGAACCATCATGTATCAAAACATCAAACACTTTGCATGCATTGGAGGAGACGATGCAACCAGCTCCACTCCTTATTTCTAAAGGGGATAAGAACATGTATGATGGATTTCCAAGGGCACGATCCCCATCTTATGAAGGGCCCTCTTTGACTTGTGATGACATGGAGGTACCTCCTTCAAGAGATGACCAAGATCTAGGGTCTCCCATTGATGATGAGGCATTCTTACATATTGATGAAGAGGGTGAGCAGAGAAGGAATACCAATGTTGTACCATTAGAATAAGAAGAAAAGCAGAAGGATCAACATGAGGGGATGATGAGCATTCACTCTTATCTATTTGAAAAATTTTCTACATTGTTAGTGTCCAGTAATTTGGCATATTGGTAAACCAAATGACAGGGTAACATCAGACAAAGCTTTGGAGTCCTATGACCTAGCCTTCCTGGACTTAGAGAGGGCTCTCTCTATTATGTGAAGGATGTGAACTTGTTCGCTTTGTATTTTTTATTTTAGGCTAGCTATTAAGTATATTTTGGTTTGTTTTTTGGGTTTTTGAGGTAAACTGATCAAAAAGGAAAAATAGAAAGAGATTTCATCAAATCAATAGGGCTATGGGGTCAGATAAAGTCAAGACTATCTAAATGGTGGACAAGGTATTACTGCAGGGCCGATTTAGTTAAGGTAAATGGATTCTTTGGGTGAAAATGAGGTGAAATGAACATTAATTTTGTGAAATACAAAGAGATATTAAACATATATAGTTTTAAAGCAGGTATTCATGAGGTAGGGCAAACCATAAATCTTTATGAATAAAACTCAAACTGATACATGTGAAAGATAAACAAATTCGACAATACATAGAAGCATAAGAACTTATAACTCTAGAAAAACACCTTTAGCTGTTGGGAAAACAAATAAGATAAACAAACAACTCAATCTATGAAGAGGGAACTTCTAAACAACATATCTTGAGCTATCGGGAACTCTAAAATAAGTTTGCAAGCATGGACAAAGGGCGAGATCGAACGAGACCTCTTTGACTTAACTAAAACAACCAATATTTCATAGAAATATTTTAGAAATGGAGTTTTGAGAAGCTATAAGTAAGAAGGGCATACCTTAAATCATACAAGATAGCAAAACATACTGACCATAAATAAAACAAATAACAATTTCTTGATGGACCTAAAGGGTAGTTAAGAATCCTTTAGAAATGATCAAGAAGAGGAAAACATCAAAGCTGTAACATGCAGGATGTTTGAGGTGCTTCCATGAGCATGTATCAACATATACTTTTCTGATCTAAAAAAATGAGAAGTATGGAACATTAATGAAAACAGGGAAACATAAAAAAATCAGAGAAACATCACCATTCACCAAGCCATGGAATCCTGCACACAATGCTCCTCCACCATCAAAGCCAAGCAAGACATCATCCACTTCATAAAACAAGTATTTCTTCCAAGCTCATAATGCTATGTATTGCTCTCAATATATCAAGTTCTGCCTCTTGTTACAATGAATTCTCTTGGTCTATATAAGCCAAAGAGGAGGAAACCCACCTAGAGCAACTAGAAGGCCATTGGCCAAAAACAAATATCTAAAACTGTCCTTGAGGCTTAACAAAGTCCAAGGCACAAAATATCCTTCAAAAATATCTTTTCAGACCAAAATAGAAAAAAAGGATCACTTTCAAGGCATGACACATAATAAAAACTTTCTTAACGCACATTTGGCCCAGTCATCACTCAGAAAATTGCTTTTCATCAAAATCTATAGGAGCGTAGCACCATAAAAAAGTCTATTTTGCAGTGTAGTTTTGGCAGACTTCCCGATGTCGAAATGAGTCTCGTGATGGCTCGTTGGAAAGCTACGGATGTCTACTTTCCAAAAGTACTTTATTTTTTCCAATATGATGCATGTAAGTTAGTCAAAATGTAGAAATAGTGAAAAAAAACCTAGGAGTGTAGCACCTGTTGATATTAGGGGCAGAAAGGTAAAAAAATGGTTGTTTTTGGCCTTTTGGAGAGACCAAAATAGCTTCATTTGATCTAAAAATTTCTGAGCATTTTCCCTTGATGTCAAGGAATCCAAAAATATATTTTCTTCAGCTGAGGATGCTCTAGGAAAAAGCTAAGGCACCCATGATTTTATGCTTTTAGGCCTAAAATTTGCAAAAAACAAGAATGTGTCCAAAAATGTCCAATTTTGGTGAGTAAACCCCTTAAGGGTTTTTAGAAACATGCAATGAAGCTTAAGAAATAATTTCAAGCTGGGATAGGCCTTTTCCATGTTTTTCCACCGGGTGCCTCCTTTATGCAGCTTGGAGTTTCCTTCGAGCAAACTGATTCAACTTCTTGTAGTGCTCAGTCATTCTCCATTGTAGGCCCAAATCCTTCTTAGCTTTTTCCAATTGGTTTCCAAATGCTAATTTTCCCTCTCAAGCCAAGAATCTTTATCATTCTCAATTTCTTTGACAGGGAGCTCCGTAAGAGGGTACTGCTGTGCACAACCTGATTATTCTTCTTTTTGCTTTTGCAATTCTCTTTTAAGACCCATGGTCTTAGGTCTCTTTCTTACTGGCCCCTCTTCTTCATCATATTTAGCATACTCACCCATGTATTCTTCTACCCTCACTTGTGACTTTTGAGCTTCCCTTCTGTATTTGAGTGCTAGGGCTTTAAATATTGCCATATGTCCACTAATTTGATTATTTTGCAATTGAAAATAGTGGGTGATGTCTTTTGACCTTTCTAGGCCATTTTCCAAGTCTTTAATCTGACCCTCCTGGTTTTGCAAAAGAGATCTAAGAATACTGGCCTCATCATCTTTAGCATCACTGTCTATTTGTACCATGTCAAATTCCCTTTCATGCTTATGGCTGCTCTCTTGCTGTTCAATCTTCTCTTTGCCCTTGCCTTTAATTATTTTCTTTCCTCTGGCTTTCTTGGGCAATTCTACTTTGCTCTTCTTTGGCAATTTTCCTCTACTCCTTAGTGCCCTAGTGACATTTCTAGTCACTATTTGAGTGCTTTTCTTCTTTGCTAGTTTGGTGTTTTTTTTCTTTGCTAATTTTCATGAAGGAAGCATGGCCCCTTGCCTTGGAGAAGTAGTAAACACATGCTCTTGACCTTGCTGATGATGAGTGAGAGGAGGAGTTAATGCCTGGGCTTGTTTAGTTTGGTCTCCTATAGCCTTAGGGTTGTCCTCTTCTCCAAAAACATTCTCTGTTTGCACTTCTTGGTTACTTTGCTATGGGTAATTTCATCGTTCATTAAATTTGACATTTTTAATGAACTCATCATCAGGAATAAGCTCAGAAAGATCATGCTCTTTTGCTGTTTGGTGGGAGATGTCTAGGTCTACTGTTTTTTCCTTTCCAAAACTATCTCTGCCTTCATCCATCTTCTTGTTGTCATGACTGTTTTTATTACTTCCCTCTTTGCTATGACTCCTTCCATCATTTTCATATTGGCCTTGGTCTTCAAAGGTGTCACTGTTTTTGATGTTTAGGCCTTGACTGTTTTGACTATTTGGGCGGCCTCTTTCCTCAACAAATTTGTTGTCTTTACTGGGATTTGAACTGTTTTCTTCATCATTGTCACTGTTTTCAATGTTTTCCTGATGTGGGCTACCTTCATCATGATCACTATCTTCATTTTGTCCTTGTGGGCTGCCACTTTCATCATGATCACTGTCTTCATTTTCTCCTTGTGGGCTACCACTTTCACCATTTGTGCTTTTTCCATCCCTTTGTGAGTTGTCTTTATCATCATTAGTGCTTTCCCCTTCCTATTGAGGGATTCTTTCATGATCTCTGTATTGTTGATCGGCGCCTCCTTCACTGTCCTTACTATTATCACTATTTTCACTTTCCCCTTGTGGACTGCCTGCCTCATCATGATTTCCTTTCCCTCTACTGCTGCTTTCATCACTTTCTTGTTCTTTCTCCCGATCACTTCCTTGTTTTCTTTTACGAAATTCTTCCTTCTCACTGTCATCTCTGGAGGATGGTTTTTCTTGGGGAGTGGACTCATGAGAAGAATAGGAAATATAGCATGTGGAGGGAAAGGAATGAGCATGAGGAGGGTCTCGGGATGAAAATGGCCTGATTTGTAGTGGCATAGAAGATGCAGAAGTGAAATCAGGGTGAGAGATGAAAGTTTTCCAAGGGATGCCCTTTTGTTTCAGCCGTTGAAGGATAATGATCTTAATGAGAGAGTGATGGAATAAAATTTCTTTCTACTGAGCTGGAGGCTTCTTTCTAACAATGGAAGACATATTTTCTATACTTTTGCACAGGAAAAAGGGTAGGTTTAGCAACTTAGATTTTGTGAAATGCATGAGTCTGATGTGATAGGAATATACTCGAGAGAATCTACCTTCACAAGTGAAAAAAATCATGATTATCTTCAGGAGGACTGTATAGTCATCCAACAAGTGTGAAAAAGGGAAGATGGAACTGCATGCATCTTGATGATTTGGTTTTAGAAAAGGCTGATAGTGGCTGAGGTCAAGGTATGATTGTTTGAACCACTCCTCTCCTATGTAAGGGATTTTGGTTGCTTTAGAAATAGCTCTAGGAGTGAGTTCAAAATCTAGACCTGCTATGTGAACTTGCTTTCCATCCAATCTCAGGGCAAACAGCTCAGTTAAATAAGGGTGGCTAGTGACCTCTAGTATTCTACTGCAAAAATCAAAGCAGCCTACCTCTTGAAAGCAGGACAAGACTGAGGGAGAGGTAGTGATTTCTTGAACAATGGTGGGCTCAAATCTGCTATGTTGACCTCCCTTTTTAACCCCTTTCTTTGGAGGAATTTTGATCTTACTGTCTCTCCCCAAATTTCAAATAAACAACCTTTCAAATGTAATAGACACTTTTTCTTCAAACTCCTTTCTCCTTCAATTCAGTTTTCAAAGCATATTTTATGTTTTAAGAGAAACTGAGGGGTAAAATATAGTGATAAATACCTTCAAAAACTTCTTTGTAGCGATGAAAAAACTTCTGGGAAGATACTGGCAGTTTTTTGGCCTTTTCTCAATGAAATGGGCAGGTTATACACTTTTCCACTCAGGAGTGTAGCGTCTACATGAAGGCTGCACGAGAAAAATACACTGTGCTAGTTCAAAAAACTGGTTTTCTAAATGAGGTTTGCACGCTGGGAAGTGGGAAGAGCCTGGGCGGAAAGTTGCACGTCAGGCCGAATATAAACCCTGGGCAGAGCCTAGGCGGAAAGTTACATGTCGGGCCCTGTGTCTACTTATCACTGAAGGAGGTAACCACTTGGGTGGGAGGATCCAATCTCTCCATGTAGCCCTAACACATTGTCTGAACTAGGGGTTGAGGATCTTTTTGAGCTAACTATATTGGCTCACTTCATTTGGATGATAGCATGGGTATGGAAGTCACTCATTGGGAATAATATCCCCATGTTCATCATCACTCCTACCTTGAGGAGGCTATTGAGAAACAAAGAGATCACCACTTGTACCTTTCATTTTCTCATGATATACACTTTGCTATCTTGCACTTGGAGGGAATCATTGGAGGAAATATTCACTGCATATCATTTTCAACCATGGTGGGATCCATCGATGAGGCCACAAGAAGAGGAAAGGAGAAGTTTTTCTCTACCTTGCAGTTGCTCGAGGACAAGAAACATTTTGAAGGGGGAGGACTGTAATATTCCTAATTATCCCAAGCTAATAGGAATATTCAATTTCATTTTTATTTTCATGTTCATGAATAATATTGTAAGGGAGGATCAATAAACTCATAAAAACTATGTAATAAATCAATGCCCAATGTGAACAAGGTTAAATCAGGGCTGCATTGATAAAACCTCTTATGTGTAAAAAAAGGTTTGTGATAATTGACTAGGTCAACAAGACCTTAACTACAATGCTATATAAGTGCATTGTACCTCCTAAATACTCAGCCCAGATCTAGAAGGAGGATGCACATGTGAAAGGAGCTAAACCTTTGAGATGGTTTAGGGTTTTGCAAGACTTTCATCCTATAAAAGAAAGAGAAGAGCGGCAAGAAGAGGTTGTTCAAGATATTCAGAAATTAGTCTCCTTAGACTAATTCAAACTCTCTAGGCTGTTTAGCCTGAGAATAGTGCTGCTTATCATTGGGTGTTCCCAGGTGGGAATCCCACCTCTTTCCATAGAGTAGCTCTTGGAAGAGTTTTGCATTTCTCATCCACTGTCCAGCAATTAGCCAAGCTTCTACTTCCAAATGCAATACATATCCTGTTGAGGGTTTGATTGCTTTTTTAAGCTGTAGCAAGTGGAGTTCTAGATCTATTCAGATCTAGATTGTTTTGGAGAGTCTCTTCTCATGGAGTGTGACTTTTAACCTCTTGGAAGAGTGCCTCTCCTATTGGAGCATAATTTCAGATCTTGGCATTAGGCCATATCATATTCCAGATCTTACTACATCATTACCCTTCCTGAACTACGCAATCTGCAAGGAAGAAGTCGCTGGGTGATTCAGCTATCTCTTGGGAGAGAGATCTCTGGTGTTGGGAATCTTCACTCACTGTGGTGATCCATGGATTGGCAAACCAATCCATGTGCCTTCCAGATATGATCTGTTCATACATTTATTTACTTCATAAATTCTGAAAAAATATACATATCTTCTACATAAGATTTCATATCTACTCCATATGCTTCATGATTTGCTGAAAACCCCAAGGGGTATGTAAAATAGGGGCAATATAGTGTGTAGATTTCATATATATCTAAAATTTTGTATTCTGATCTGTCCTAGATCTGATTTTTCGCCTGAAGCTACTTTATGCTTCAGAAAATAACACTTTCAAGGTTTACAGTGAAATACAATTGTTGCAGCACCTCTTTGAGAGGGTTTTTCTCATAAAAGTCTTCAATTCTCTCTTATACTGTATGAGTAGTGTTGTGTAACTGATTTCATGATTTTTTTTAACCTATTACAACTAATACCTTCAGAAAATCACGTTTCTTGTGCTTCATTAAATTTCTGCATACATTAAGTCATGGGAAATCAGGGTTTTCTAGCCTAGTCGGGAATGGAGGAACTGTTTAACATAGCTAGGAGCATTTTTTTGAGCTGAAATTCGGTATGTAGACTCCTATTAGCCTAATATATCATATAAAACCATATCCCCTTCTTATTTTTACACACATCTATGAAATTAAGCGTTTTAGGGCTGAAATAACTGCTTTTCCCCACTTTCTGGCTTATAAATCACTGTATAAAGTTTCTGATGCCCATAATATTGAATGATAAGTGGTTTCACATATATTATCAGACATATAGCTGCCTCACCAACTCTATAATACCTTAATGTATTCTATTTGTTGTAGAAAATTCCAGATTTGGAACATTACACCATCACACCTCTTGCATGCACATACCAAAGAGGGTCAAGGAAAGTGTTTTCTACCTCAAAAATTCAAGGGACCTTGCCATATGCATCAGCTCCAAGGCTATAGAAGGAAAAATAAAATATGGACAAGGATAAAAAAGGTAAGGGGAGCAAGCAATCTACTCAAAAGCCCCAATTCATTGACCTAGACAGTGATAGTGAAGATGAGAAGGTGGCCACTAGACTACTGCTCCAAAGAAAAGATGCAAAAATCAGGGAATGGGAGAGACATTTTGGCATGGCACAATACATCATTCAGTATTATAAGAATGAGCACAAGCACTTTAAGAAGATAAAAAGGGGTCTTACTCTCCAGAAAAATATGACCAAGTACTATGCCATGAAAAAAAAGCTTGTTTGTGCCAAATTAAAGGAAGCCCTTGTTGAAGTCCAAACTGTAAAGGAGGTAAAAGGGCATGATAACCTTGTAGTTCTAGTTTCAACTTCTCAATAGGTTTCCAAGACCCCTTGAGGGAAGCCTCCACCAATTTTGAGGAAATTTGGGAAAAAAAAAATTTGTGATTTTGAAGGCCCATTAGCACAACGCCACTGGCACTACGCTAATCCATGGAGCATCCTTAGGAGAAAAACTCAGAATTTTTTGGATTCTATTCACTATTAAACTTTTGTCACCAAGTTTCAGATGAATTGGAGTAGGTTTGACCCCTCAAAAGGTCAAAAACCCCTCATTTTTCACCATTCTACCACTATTTTAGACCTGGCACTATGCTAATGGAAGTCTTGGGATTTTGAAATTTTGAGTAGGCTACATGAGCTATATTAGGAAACCACAATAATTTCTTGAAATTACACTCATCGGGCTTTCCAATGAGCCATCATGGAGCCAAATCCAACATCAGCAAGGGATCCAAAACTTGGTTGCAAAAGTGCCTATTTTCTGCGTGAAGTGGTGCTGCACAAATGGATTGTTTAGTGTGTTTTTGGCCAAAAGTCAACAAAACACACTCATTTATTGTAAAATCATATTTTAGTTTTTTTTAAGGAAATTCACTCTAGAATTAGGTGCTAGAAGTTATTTTGGAATTTATTTAATGGGATATTTTGTGCCTTGGGCCTTGCATGGTCTCTTGGGCATTTATGACATTTATGAGTGATTTTGACATTTTTCAACCCTATCTATGGTTTTTTCCCTCCTTTGTTGAGTTAAATAGATCATGAGGGCTTCATTGTAAATGTTGGCATTTAATGAGCTTTGAGAACAATACATGGTTTCTTGAGATTGAAGAGAAATTTGGTGTTGTGGATCTTGTGGATGATTTTCTTTGATTGATGATGATGAAGATTGCTTGCAGGATCCCTGAGCTTGGTTAATAGTGAAGTGTCTCTAATTTGTTTATTTTTTCTTGTTAATCATTATGTTTCATCCTTCTATATGCAGTAGAACAGAAAAGCATAGGCTAAGAAATGTTGTTTGAAGCGCCTTAGTCCTTGCTACCTTCTATTGCCTTGATGTTTTCCACTGTTGGGTGTGTTTAAGGAATTCTTAGCTGCTCCTTAGGCCTCCTTATGCTTGTTTATTTCATCAATGGATTTAGATGCTAGTTTCCAAATATTTTTTATGGAAAAACATGCTTATTTGATGCTATCTAAACTCTGTTTTTGAAATCTCTCTTTGAAGTATCATTTGTTAGGTTAAGCCAAGGAGGTCTTGTTATGATCTTGCCCTTTGTTGATGCCCATCAGTTTTCCTCAAATTTCTTTGTAGCTTGATCAACAATTTTTTGGAGTTCCCTCTTTGATTTATTAAAGTTATTTTGTTATCTTAAATGTTTACTAAAGCTTGAAGGTGAAATCACCAGAAGTTAAATGAGTTTCTCGCCTTCTATTTTTCATTGGAATGTTTTTCTTGAATGTCTATTTGTTTAAGTATTTTCATTGAGTAAATGGTTTTCCCTATCTCATGATTAGTATCATTTGCTTATCAATATTTGAGACCTTCTTGTTTATGGGTACTTGACAAAGGATTCTTAACTGCCCTTTTCCCTACCTTGTTTCCCCAACTTAATGTCCATTTCACTTCATACATGACCTTAAGGATCCATTGACCACACTAGCTTTTCCATGTAATGCACTCTGACACTTTTTTGAGATATCCATGACTTTATAGACTGCATATCCCAATGATTTTATGATCTCTCACTCCACCTATTCTACCTATTTCATCTTACCCAACCAAAACAAACAACAAACCATACACTTAACAACTAGCCTAAAATCAAACCCTAATAGAAAAAATTTCATATCATTTGCATACAATAGAGAACCCTCTCTGAGTCCATGAAGGCTAGGTCCTAGGACTCCAAAGACTGGTTTCATGTTACCCTGTGCATTTGGTCTACCAATCTACCACATCACGGGACCCTAACATTCTGGCAATCAAGGTGGGACTGAGTACATACTAGCCTAAGAAACTCTTATAGACTCATTAAACCCTCAGTTAGACTTTGAAAATACTATGATTTGTAACCACCTCATCACTGTCACTAGCACAATGTTGATTATGATGGGACCTCTGAGTCAGTGAAAATATAAGTATCCCTTAGGACTTCGGAAACCCTTGTCAAATCATAGAGAACTCGAGCTGTCAGCCATAGAGTATAATCTAGTTGTTTAATCATCCTACAAAAATGATGACTCGATTATAGGACACTCTCACAAACCCTAAGGCTACATAAAGGAGCTCAGGAAACCCAAAAACATCCCTATATTGATTTTTTTTCAATTATTGGTGGTGGACCATAAACATACATTCTTAAAACAACAAAAAATATCCACCTGGAAACTCCACTAGCCTCCAGTAGGCCTATTACTTCACTAGTACTCATTAGACTCCCTGGGATTGTCTCAAACCAACCTTGAGAAGTTTTTAAACCTAATTATACACTGTGAGAGTTTACCAAGCACTAAGAGAGGTCATCCTTCAGAAAACAGTCCTAAAACTTTCAGCCTCTCTAAATTTTAAGTTTGAAATCTGGCTTCACATAGGATCAATACCAGATCTCATCTGGACCCAAACCCTCCCAACATAGTTGATGACCCAGAAAAGATTTTGTGGAAAACTTCTAGATCTGGAAACTTAACCACTGTTAGTACCATTCACAGAGCAAGATCTGTACTTGAAAATAATACAGCTTTGCAAGATCCCCAGTTTGACTTGCACCATACAAAGAACCTTTTCAGAACTAAGTCACAAACTGATATTGATGAGACTGACCTTGAGCCCATAGATTTGCAGTAGATTTCTAGTAGAGAAGCCTCTCCTTCCACACCACATGACTTTCAGATTCTTCATCACTTCAAATATTTCCATTCCAAATCTTCTCAGAATCAATTTTCTGGTCCAAGTACTTCCAGACACCCATCCATACCACCACTGTGCAAACCACTTCACTCCATCATACACCTTCTTTCACAAACACACACCCCCCTTGTAAACCCTCCATTATCTCCAATCATGGAAGCTTGGTATGCCCCCTTGGCTTTCCCTCAACCTCTAGTGCCTTTGCCAAATGACTACCAATCCAAGATCCCTCATTTCACAGGAGCTGAATCCATCACTGCCCAACAACATGTAGATAGGATAATTGATGCCTTTTATTACATGGAAATAGAGTAAGAAACCATTAAAATGAGGATATTTTCACAAAGCTTAGGAGGAGAGGCCAAAAAATGGTTCAAAGCATTAAATCCTAATGCAATACATGATCTCCCTTCCCTCTACCAAAATTTCATAAACAAATGGGAAATCAAGAAAAATACCATCCAAATCCTTTCTAAATATAACAATCTTAAGAGGAATGTAGGGGAAAGTGCACAAGATTATTGCACCAGGTTTAACAGTATCTACAATGCCCTCCCACCTCACATGAAACCTCTACAAGGCCTAGCATTACTGAAATTTCCTGAAGGCTTTGATCCGAACATGACATTCCAATTGAGAGAGAGAGACCCCGCAAATTTAGAAGAAATGAAAAAGGCAGATATTAGTGTAGAAGTCAACTTGATTGAAAAGAAAGCTAGGATGAGATCAGAAAAGAGAGTGACCTACAAAGATGAAACCATGCCCTCAACCGCCTCATTCGATACCAAAATGGACAGCCTAATGAGAACAATGGAGAGAATGATGGAAAGGATAATTTTTGAATGAAAGGACACCTCCTCGGGAAAACCAATCCAATCCCCAAAATAGAAATAGAGCTGAAAAATTTAGAAGAGACATTCCTCAAATCAAAAAAATGGAAAGTGACCAACGAATCAGACCTCCCTTTCAATAAAACTCTGCAGATGAAGAAGAAGGAGAAATTATAGGACCTGAAGAAAGCCATGTAAACTTAATAGGTTTTGATAATGAAGATGATGTTTTTCTCACTGAAGAAGAACAAGGTTTCTTTTCCTCAGATCAAACTGACATAAACCACGAGGTTTCTGAAGACTACTGCTTGGGATTTGAAAATTCCATAATGGAATTCCATAAGAAATATGACCTTAGGAGCAAAAAGAACCAATATCCCCCCAAGAAAAGCCAAATAGACGTTGTTGTTAGGAAAGCACCTGAAAACACCCCTAAGAAAACAACAAAGAATGTCAACACTATGGCTAAGATAACTTATTAAAATAAAGGAAAAATCAGCCAACAAAAAAATGACCCAAGCTGCTCTAGTACCTCCACTAGTGGCCCTGAGAAAGCTATTTTGTCTAAAGCTCCAAATCAGAATAGGTAAATTAAAAATTTAGAAAGATTCATGTCTAATAAAACTAATGTAAATATGTCTAAAATACAAATACCTTTCAGCTTTGAAGGAGAGATTGCCAAAATCAAGATAACCATGCCTCTCACTGAACTAGTTACTCAACAAGTGTATAGGTCCCAAGTTTTGAAGGTCCGGAACATAGGAAATGACACTAATGCTTTAAACTTAACAGATGATAAACCAGAATTTTTGTTTGGTCTTGAAGTGGAAGAAAAGTACCAAGAAGGAGCCATTTCCCCTTTTTATTTTAGCTTAAACATACATGACAAAATCTTGCACAATGACATGCTAGACTCCGGTGCCTCTCAAAACCTCATGCCTAAAGTTGTGATGGAGAGATTAGGCCTAAAAATTACTAAACCTTACAAAGACTTGTACTCATTCAATTCGAGTAGCGCCAAATGTTTGGGCCTAATCAAGGATATTTGTGTCAATCTGGCACAAATACCTGCTAAGAACCTAGTCATGGACATAGTGATTGCTAAAATTCCCCCTAAGTATCTGATACTTTTATCCAGATCTTGGGGAACCAAGCTTCAGGGAAACCTTCCATATGACATGTCCTATGTTACCATCCTAGTTTTTAACCAGACAAGGAGACTATATCGAGAGTCACACATGAAATATATGGTTAGCAGTCAAGAGAGGCCTAATAACACTCCCCTATATTCCATTCATTTAGACTTAGACTCATTCATCTTGTATAATGAAAATGACATTAATGAAAATGTGAGTGAAAATGAAAAAGATCCAATCCCACCAACACAGTCCAATCCATCTTATAATAAAGAAAATATCATCCAAAACACTAGCAACCATTAACAACAAAATTATGGCGAACATTAACTAGACACACTTTGGAACATGAGCTACAATATCCCAGAATAGGGAAAATAAGCAGTATTTGGAATATCTTAAAATATTCCAAAAATAGACTTCTTAGTAATGCATTCATAGAAAAATGCATTTCCAGAAATATATGCCATAGAAATTAAAATCATCACTTGGACCCATTATATATATCCATCTAGCATCTAATTCCAAGAGAATATCAGAAACAAAGGAAACTAGGTGAGGTAAACAGACCTCCCACACCTAGTGTAGCTGAAAATCACTAAAACCCGAGACACTGCTACTCAGAAATTATGCAGAAAAGGAACAACGCAATTTTAAGAGGGTTTCAAATTATAAATTAAGAATAAAAATATATATTCTCGTATATTAGACATTCATGCTTAAAAACTGAGATCTATTCTCCTTATTACAATTACAAGATAGCCCGAAAAGGGTTTCTTGTCATACACTCTGCATACAAATGTGATCTTCAGAAAATTACTGAATAATCACTACAAAACTAAAGAATAAGAGTGTATAAGGCTGAAATATATCTTATCTTATGTATATACCTCAAGGGCTTCCTCCCATGAGAGGATGAACCTCTCAATCACAATAAAACACTGCAACGGAGCCACTAGACCATCCACTGAAGGTGCCTCCAAAAATAACGCATTCCCTAGCTGGAACAGCACTGGGAATGTTGGGGAAATGTGTGGCCTAATTACACATATCTGAAATGAGCTCTAGACCTCTCCAAACAGGTCTCCTGATAGAAGGAAAACTCCCTCCTATGAGAAACTAGCTCGGAAAGTGGTATTCCAAACCCTTCCACTGCTCACCCTACAATACTGCACAATAATCTGCAGAAACTGCATTGATGAAGTAGGCTGAAGCTTGGCTTTAAAACCTGATGTGGAAAATGAATACAAACTCTCCCAAGGTATTCCTCAAGGAAAGAGGTTGGATTCCCGCTCGAGAACACCCAGTGCTAAATAGCACAGCAACCCTACTAAATAGCAAGAGGAAGCAAAAGTCTGAGTAGACCAAAATAATAATCTCAAACATGAATAATAATGCTGCCATCCTCTTCCTTAAATAAAATATGAGTTTTCTTTCCCTTGGCCCCACTCAATTAGGTCATCCCCATCAAAAGATTCATCTCCCTCCAAAACTGCTTTATTCCTCCTTTGATTCCTGCTCCTCCACATCTGCATTGTTGACTTAGTCAAAGTGGACTAAATCAACCTGATATTATCCCTGTTCACACATGGAGGTGTTTTATTAAGCTACAAGGAGTGTCTCCTTTCACACTTGAAGTTTTTTTATTCCTTCTTAGGAGACTTATGGGTTTTTCTACCCATTTATTCACTGACTAAAAATACTGCTAACTCTAATGTTCCATTTATCTTTGAGGCTAAAATTTGGGAACATTAGAGTTCTCTCCTCCAAAATATTTGCTTGTCCTCAAGAAAATGTATAGGGAGAGAAAAATTTCTCCCCTCCTCCTCTTGAGGTCTCCCATCAATGGCCTCCCTCACTGCATCAAGTTAACCTGCTATAAAATTGCCATCCAATGTCTCCTCCCAAGTGTGTAAAACCAAATGGCCCACATCAATCAAAGGTGGAAAGTGTGAATGGAAACCTACTTGTTGTCCCATGGCCTCCAAAAATTAGGAGTGATGAAAAACATGGTGAATGAGTGACTCCCTCACCCATGCTATCATCCAAATGAAATGAGCCATCCTAGGTAGCTCATCAAAGAATCATCAACCCTGGTTTTATACAATGTGTTGGGGCTGCATGGAGAGATTGGATTCTACCATCCAAATTGTTTCTCTCTCCATTTATGGTAAACATGGGGCTGCCTCTGTCCTTGGGATGAAATAACATGGCCTTCAAGAATGGCCCAAGCTCCCCCATCAAAAAATTTAGCCATGAAGTTCCTCCTCAAGTTCTTCAAGTGGTTCCTCCCACGAGAAGGGGAAAAGTGTGATGTGGCAATCATGGTTTTCCCATGGTTTCTCTTGAAATGTATGACATGTAAAGTGGGGAGAATCATGCTCCCAATGGGCATCTCCAATACATCCAACACTCTCCAAACAATGCTTTCGATGAATATAAAAATATCAGCAATAAATGGAAGCAAAATGCAATAAAAACAAGCTGCCATATTACAACAACCGGAGAGTGGTTCATAGTTCCACTAATGCAACCAGCGCAGTGCATCCTTGGCCTGCATCAAAACATAAATTAATAAGTTCTTACCCAACCACTTGTTTGCTTCCATAGTCATCTCATAAGATGGAATCATTAATATACAATTTGGTGTCAATGATGCACACCGAGAATTATGTGGCTTCCCCCACAAACCACCAACAAGATAGCCAACCTCCATGTTGCAATTAGCCTCAAGTACATCATAATATAAAGTATAAGAAGGAATGATCCTCCTTAATGCAACATGATGCTCATATAAATTAAAGAAAGGCAAATCACAATGCAAATGTATACCTCCTTGTTATGGTAAAACAAAACCCCCCCATTTTTTACTTGTTCACTTCAAATAATGGGAACCCTTTCTATAAATTTTTGGCTAAACACCTTTTAGGATTTTTATTTATTTTGATTATCCTACGCGATTGTTAATTTTTCATTTTCTTTGTATTATTTTTTTGATTACTTTGTTAAAATCGATTTTTAATAAGCTTCCCATTGATGCTTGTTTTACCTCATTTGGTCAACTGGTTTGAAAATGGTACTCATTTAAAGTTCCATCATTTATCTAGTCTGGGTTAAAAATGTTATTTTTATTCTTTTTATTTTTTTTCAGAGTGGTTGTAGTTTAGAAAATTTCATAACTAAACTAAACATCATTAAAATAAAACCAAAATAAAAACTGATATTTAACATTAAATTTTAAGATTAATTAAATTAATTATTATAATAAAATATAATTAATTTAATTAAAATTAAAACTTAATATTAAAAATATATATATAATAAATAAATAAATAAAAATATAAAAATTTTACATCGCATATCGCAATATCGGATCCATTGCAATTTTTATAACATGCACATTTGAAAAACCCCGATCCAAGGTTTTTGCGATATGCGATAAGGCTAAATGCGATGTGTTAAAAGAATTTAATATAAAGTTTTTTGTTTCACTCCTTATGCCTCCCATACCTCACCCTCACGTCACCCTCACCTCACACTCCACTCACCATATCCCTTCACAAACTCACATGGATGAATTAATGAGTTTGGATTGATTTCAATGGTTTGTTTTATGGATTTTGGGTTTGGATTGATTCCAATGGTTTGTAAATTAATTTTTATATTTTTATATTATAATAATTATATTATAATTATAATTTTTATTATAATTTTAATATAATTTGAATTATAATATTAATTATATTTAAATTAACTTTTTCAAATCATTTGTATATTAATTTAATTTTGTAACTTAATTAATTTCTAAATTAGATGATAATTAATTAGAATTAATTGTATATATTAGTTAGTTAATAATTAATTTAGAATTAATTATTAGATAATTATAATCTAATTTACGACTAAATTTCTAATTAAAAATTCTGATTTTTAGCCCAGCAACAGAATTTCCCAAATTATGCTAGATTCGACTCATCAACTTTGGAAGCTCATAGAATGAGTTTTACTTGGCCAAATGAGGCCCAGGACGGCTCATTGGAAATATAAAATCAAGGAGAACATTTTTGAGGAGGTTCCACTAATAGATTTGGTCATTAATTGGGTCAAAAATCATGCATAAGATCAAGCTCCGAATTTCTAAAACAAAATCAATTTTCTGATTTATTTTCTGCATTTTCATTTGTCCAAGCCTCTTCTAATTGCAGGTTCATTCGTCAATAATATCCTTGGCCAATTAAACCATCCCAGACATCAATAGAGAGCTTATATTTTACTTTCAATTATTTATTTAAATTAAATTTGATTGGGTTTATTTTAATGCTAGAAATGGTATTTTGATTTTATTCATTGCATCTTAATTTATTTTGATTTCTTTTTGCAGGAAAACAGTAGAAGAGATAAGGAGCAAAGATCTCAATCAATAAGAATGCTCCAGCAATTAAAGATTGGAATTCAGAGAAAATAAAATTGGATTGGGCAGATTTCTCTTCAACAAACTTTCCTCTCAAGAATTCCTTTGCAAATATTATAAATAGTAGATTGCAGAATGTAATAGGGGCTGCTCTCCTCTGCAATTCTGGAATTCTAAAAACACTTTTGTAATAGGGATTTAGAGTTGTAGGTGGGAGGAGTGAAATCTCAGATCTGGGGATTATTGAGGTTTTTCTTTTACATCCTGAGTTATGTATAATGAACAAAGTTTGCACTATTGTAGCTCTGATTTTGAAAGCAGAAGCTTAGGTATTGTAAAGGACTATTAGAGAATGGAGCTGGAGAAATGGATTCAATAAATTGGTATTTCGAATACTGTTATTTTAAATGTTGGTTTTATTTTATGATAACAGGAATGGTGCCAATTTACTTACATATTTGTGCACTTTTGTCGGTATGGGTAATTTGTTTCTATTTTATGTTGTTATTTATCTCTGCTCTTATGGGCTAAATTATGTAACTATTTACTCATTAATCTGTCTTTTAATATTGGATGAATAAATAGTGATATGTTGTGAACTTCTTCCGCATATTATTGTTTAATAATTCAAGTTACTGATTAAATGATCAATACCATTTTGTGAACTATTTCCTGAGTGTGATTGATTTATTATTTCAGTTAAAAGGTCTCAATAGGATGTGTTTTGCTATCCATAATGTCAGTTAATTGAACTATTTCATTAACTTGATATTCATTATAAACAAGACATATTTCAATCCCAATATTTTAAATACCTGCTCTTGGTTGTGTTAGATCTATATCTGCCTAATTAAGATAGGATTAAGATAGTTTCTTTTGCTTGAATCTTAGAATAAGTTTGCATTTAGATTAATTTCTACATTCTTTTAAGTCCTTTTCTCAAAGAGACAAACTTTAGTATTGGATTGGCTGAGCCCTAAATCAGCTTAAGGATCAATTTCTTGCCTAATCAGCAAGAAGAATGATATGATGTCTCTTTTCCATTAGTGAATGAAAGCCATATTTTAAAGCCATTGGAGATTGAGAGAAGGTAACTGGACCTAGTTGAACCAGTCGGAACCACCATTCCAAACGAAAAAGGAGTTGCTTTAAGGTCCGGACTAGGTGGTCATCCCCCATGTTGTTGCAGCGACTTTCAAGGCTTCAAAACTCCTCTACCATGTACCTTGGTCCTTGAGCTAAAATGGCTCAACTGAAAATGCTCCCTCACTCCCAATGAGTAGGAAGGTGGCTGTGACATCCTCTCTGTCACCATCTGGGCTATGCATCTCTCCATATGCTGAAAAATATCATCCTGGATGCCCTCCCAAATAAAATCCTCTGCCAAGGAAAGATATGCATCAAAGTGCCTGGTAAAGAAGTCCTCATGTGCTGCATATAGCAACTCCTCCTTGAGCTTAGAAGATCTAGTCAAGAAGACTCTGCCATGAGAATAGATGACCATATCCTCCACAATGTATCTATCATCTCCACCAAGGTCATCCAGAATCATGCAAGCACCTAGATCCTTGGAGTACTCTACCAAGAGATGAGACCTCCAATATGGATCAATCCTCCCAAGAGACAGTGCTGATGAACTGGCATGTGAAGCTCTCATCATGTTGTTACCTGCTACTTTGAAATCACCCATGCCGAAGTCCTCCTCCAAACTCTTCACCTCTCTAAAATCCAAGAGTGGTGAATCCAAAGACAAGATGTATTTAATTAACTCTAGATCTGGTGGCCTCCCAGGTGGAATGCCCCCATGTAGTGAGACATCAATGTCAAGAGTAGACTGTACATATGGTTGGGAAAACTTTCCCTTGCCCTCACAACACAAATCAGTCTACCTCTTCCTTGCATTAGCTTCCTGACATAGAGAAGGGTGTGTGCCTCTCATCAAGTGATGTTTCTCTTCCTTACTACCTCCTCCTTCCAGCTGCAATGCTTCACAATCACGCTGCTCACTGATTGTGCTTGGACCTCGATGCATGAGATCCTAGGGAACTTATAGAAAATATACAAGAATCCCTCCTGTTGGAGAATGTGCTCCTCCTCCCTCTGCATGAGGTACTGGATGTTCTCTAGATGTGACAATGTTGTTGCCCTCATCTTCATCAGTGTATATGGGCAACATCTCAACAATTGGATCCTCTTATGAAAAAGAGATCCCCATGCCCTATTTTTTAGGAATGTAAACTAGAGGTCTTGCCTCTAGCAATTTGTAATGCAAGATGTCAGCTTCTCCCATGGTTTTCTGAAGTGGAGTCTCCTCCATTACATGCAAGGTTTTTGTTCTCTCAAGTTTGTCTTGCTCATGTGTCTTAGGAAGTTTCCCATCAAACCTTCCCATAAATGTTTCAATGAATATTGCATAAGAGGAAGTGTTTGTATTTTTCAAAGAAAAAGATTCAAAAATCCACCATGCATGGGCCTTACCTCTGAAATGAAGCGCTACAATTCTGATGGCTTCATCTTCAGAAATGTGGTGTTGCTGAAAATAGGAGTCTAGCTCCTTCACCCAAGCTCCAGCTGAACATGTAGGTGAGCCTTCAAAATTAGATAGAAGAAATCTATCTGCATTCTGCTGCTTGCTTTCCTCCACCTGGATCTTACAAAACTCTTGGAAATTGGTATGATCTCTAAACCTCTTAGTTCGAGATTCATATTCTTGCAGAAAATCACTAAGATTTCTCCTCTTAGGCATTCTCCCTCCCTTCATCCATCTCAAGATAGATCTGGGCACTTGACTGTGTTGTGCATCATGGTGTGTAGCTTCATGATCACACCCACCATGTGAAAATCTAGATTCATCTCTAGATCCAACTTCCTTTGGAGATCCCATCTTCATTCTTATTTTCTTCAGCTCTCCTTGAAAGCTTTGCTTATATTTTGGAAGATGCTTTGTAAGTCTGTCTTCCTTTCTCCCTTCACATACTAAAACCTTCTTTTTTCTGTCCATCTCTCCTGAAATTGTAATGGCCTGAGATCCACAGTCTGAGCTAAGATTGAAGCTTTGATACCACTGTAATATCCCAGAATATGGAAAATAAGCAGTATTGGGAATATCTTAAAATATTCCAAAAATGGACTTCTCAGCAATGCATTCGCAGAAAAACACATTTCCAGGAATATATGTCATTTAAATTAAAATCATCACTTGGACCATTATATATATCCATCTAGCATCTAATTCCAAGAGGATATCAGAAACAAAGGAAACTAGGTGAGCTAAACAGACCTCCCACACTTAGTGTAGTTGAAAATCACTAAAACCCCAAACACTGCTACTCAGAAATTATGCAGAAAAGGAAAAACACAGTTTTAAGAGGGTTTCAACTCATAAATTAAGAATAAAAATAGATATCCTCATATATTATAAATTCATGCTTAAAAATTGAGATCTAGTCTCCTTATTACAATTACAAGATAACCCAGAAAGGGCTTCTTGTCATACACTCTGCATAAAAATGTGATATTTAGAAAATTAATGAAGAATCACTGCAAAAATAAAGAATAAGAGTGTAGAAGGCTAAAATATATCTGATCTTATTTATATCCCTCAAGTTCTTCCTCCCATGAGAGGATGAACCTCTCAATCACAAGAAAACACTGCAACGGAGCCACTAGACCATCCACTGAAGCTGCCTCCAAAAATAATGCATTCCCTAGTTGGAACAGCGCTGGGAATGTTGGGGAAATGTGTGGCCTGATGCCACAGATTGGAAATGAGCTCTAAACCTCTCCAAATAGGTCTCCCGATAGAAGGAAACCTCCCTCCTATGAGAAACTAGCTCAGAAAGTGGTATTCCAATCCCTTCCACTGTTGCACCCTACAAAACTGCACAATAATCCACAGAAATTGCACTGATGAAGTAGGATGAAGCGTGGCCTGAAAAAATTATGTGGAAAATGAATGCAAACTCTCCCAATTGGCACCTCAAGGAAAGAGGTGGGATTCCCGCTCGGGAACACCTAGTGCTAAACAACACAACAACCCTACTAAACAGCAAGAGGAAGAAAAAGTATAAGCAGACCAAAATAATAATCTCAAACATGAAGAATAATGTTGCCATCCTCTTCCTTAAATAAAATATGAGTTTTCATTTCCCTTGGCCCCACTCAATTAGGTCATCCCCATCAAAATATTCATCTCCCTCCAAAACTGCGTTATTCCTCCTTTGATTCCTGCTCCTCCACATCTGCGTTGTTGATTTAGTCAAAGTGGACTGAATCAACCTGAGATTATCCCTGTTCACACATGGAGGTGTTTTATTAAGGTGAAAGGAGTGTCTCCTTTCACACTTGAAGTGTTTTTATTCCTTCTTAGGAGACTTATGTGTTTTTCTACCCATTTATTCACCGGCTAAAGATACTGCTAACTCTAATGTTCCATTTAGCTTTGAGGCTAAAATTTGGGAACATTACATGAGCTTTGATGGCTTTTGTGGCAAAGCAGGTTTAGGATATGGTGTCTATATACACAACACAAATGAGGGCTATTCATACAAACTAGATTTTCAAAGCACTAATAACGTTGCAGAATATGAAGCTCTCCTCCTTCGTTTACATTTGCTCAAAGACTTAGGAGCTAAGAAAATCTCTGCCCAAGGAGATTCAAAACTACTCATTAAGCATATAAAAGGTGAGTATTTTATAAAGAACCCAAGATTGAGAGAATACAAAAATATTGCGGTAGATATTCTTAAAACTTTTGAGAAATATCAGCTCATTTTCATCCCTAGAGCTCAAAACTTCCTTGCCAATGAGCTTGCCTTTGTTGCCTGTAATTTCCAAATACCTCATGCAACTGAAAAATACACTGTCAAAGTAAAAAACCGGCCCACAGTGTCAGAAAACATAAACCATTGGCAAGTGTTTGAGGGTGATAAAAAAATTTATGACTTTTTGCAGTCTAGGAATGAGTTTACAAGAATAAGATCAAACCTAGAACATGATGAAGGTGTTTTTGCTAAAGAACAAACCCATAAAACAGAGTTGTCCTCTATTGCTGATATAAATATGATTACTCATCCTTGTGAAGTAGAAATGTTTAAATATATAGAACAAAGGGACCTTGAAGTCTTACAATGTAAATATGATGCCCTACCAAGGGAACTAGCACCATTAGAAGAGTTGTTCAACTTTAATGATGTGGCTAAAAAAACCTAAGATGGAGTCCACTGAGAATGATGTAGAGGAATATAACATAGGCAACCTAAAGGAACCCAAAATGATCAAACCCTCCAAAACTCTTCCTCCTCACATAAAACAGAGATATATTAAATTTTTTCAAGAGTTTAAATATGTATTTGCATGGGGTTATGAGGATTTGAAATCATATGACACAAGCATTATCCAACAAAAAATTCCTCTTAAGGAAAATTAGAAACATTTCAAACAAAAGTTAAGGAGAATAAACCCTGTCTTACTACCTTTAGTTGAGAAAGAGATTAAAAAGATGTATGATGTCAGAATCATAGTTCCCATTTGATACTCAGAATGGATTTCTAACCTTGTATCTATTAGGAAAAAGGTCAAGGAGTTTAGGCTTTGCATTGAATTTATAAATATGAACAAAGCCTCCCTAAAAGATAACTACCCCTTGCCTAAAATGGATCACATACTTCAAAGGGTGGTTGGATCTAAGAGAATCTCACTACTTGATGGCTTTTCTGATTAGAACCAAGTGCTAGTATTCCCAAGTGATCAACACAAAAATGCCTTCACCACTCCTTGGGGTACATTCATGTATGTTAAAATGCCATTTGGGTTGATGAATGCGGGTGTCACTTTTCAAAGGGCCATGGACATATCTTTCTCAGAAGACATAGGCTACTTCATAATAATTTACCTTGATGACATCATTGTTTACTCCAAGACTGATGAAGAGCACTTAATTCACTTAAATAATTTTTTTGAAGTGTGTAGGAAGTATGGCCTATCCTTGAATCCCAAGAAAACTTTGTTTTAGTCTCCAGGAAGGAAAGCTCCTAGGCCACATCATCTCTGAAGAGGGAATCAAAATAGACCCCAAAAGGATTGAAGGCATATTGAAAATCAGCCATCCTAGAAACATCAAGGAGTTGAAATCCTTCATTGGGAAGATCAACTTCTTAAGGAGGTTTATCCCCAACCTTGTTGAACTTTTGAGGAATATTACAAACATGCTAAAAAAGGAGATAGGGGTTAAATGGACCTTGGAAGCTAAAAAATATTTTCAACTGGTTATGTTAGTGTCCAATGATTTGGAAGATTGGTAAACCAAATGATAGGGTAACATCAGACCAGTATTTGGAGTCCTAGGACCTAGCCTTCTTGGACTCGGAGAGGGCTCTCTCTATTATGTGAAGGATGTGAACTTGTTCACTTTAGATAGTTGATTTTCGGCTAGTTCTTAAGTGTAGGTTTGTTTTTTGTTTTGGTTGGGGTAAGATGATCAAGTAGGACAGGTGGAGTGAGAGATTATCAAATCAAATGGGCAATGAAGTCTATGAAGTTATTGATATCTCGATAGTGAATCTGGGTACATCGCAGGGAAAATGTAGTGTAGTCAATGGATCTTTAAGTTTATGTGTGAGGTGAAATGGATTGTTAAGTCCCTATATTACTAGTATAGGCCCTTATTGTTGTTATTGTAACCCCCTTATTGTTAATATTGTACCTCTGTAACCCCCATATTGTTATTATTGTGCCCTTAAATTATTATTGTTAGGTCGGCTAGGATTACATTGTGCCCCCACTAGGATTACATTGTGGCCCCATGGAATCCTATATATAGAAAGGAGGATTTGTAATTTGTATCATCCAAGAATTTTTCAATCATGTAATGTATTGGAGGTTGACCCCTTGAAATTTATTATTTCTAAGGCGTTGATATCTCTTTTATTCTATTTTTGGAGCTGGTTTCACAACATTTTGTATTAGAGCTTTGGATTCTAGGGTTTCGCTACTCCAAAGAGGTCATCGTGGAAATTTTTCTATAAGCTTTTTTCTACAAAGGTCCAGAAGCTGAAATTTTTAGAGTGCGAAGCAAAAATCCTGAGGAACATTGTCAAAAAATTTCAGAGCTTGGTTCACAATATTTTTGGAGATATGATCTGTGGAAGTTAGGGCCTTTTGCAAGCTGCTGAATTTCACTTAAAAAGTTCATCGCGGAATTTGCGCTATAACTTTTTTTCTACGAAGGTTCAAAAGCTGAAATTTTTAGAGAGTGAAGCTGCAACCCTGAGGAACATTGTCGCAAATGTTCAAAGCTTGGTTCACAATATTTTAGGAGATATTATCTGTGGAAGTTAGGTCTTTTGCAAGCTCCTGAATTTCATCTCAAAGAGGTGATCGTGGGACAATCTTCATAAATCTCTCTCTGAGCATCGGATTAGAATTCTGGAAAAAGTGACTGGAAGTACACGGAAAATAATTTCCTGTCTATAAATTTTGGAGCCAAAGGAGAAAATAGGGACACATGGCAAGTCATACAAGTTTTCTCTACTGAACCAGACCATAATTAGGTCATTGTGGGAGATTGGACATAACTTTGTCTTGAAGAATCAAAATCAATTCAGACCTGTGGAATTTTAAAGAAGCTTCAAAGGACTACTATAGGGATAAATTTCAAATATTGAGGATCTGAAAGTATAGATATAAGTCAATTTCAATATCAAACTCATCAAAAGAAAGTAAAAGGTATGTATTTTTTTCCAAATTGCATAAGTCTTGTTTGAAGAATCAAGTTGAATTGATTTGAAGGGCATATTGTAGAATAGATATCAATAATGGATTCTAAAATGGCCCCTAAAAAGAAATCAACACCCATTAAGCCTTTAGAAGGTTCTGCTATGACTCATGAACATGAATAATGGCAACATGACATATCAAAATTACAAGAGAAAGTACAACAAATTTCGCTCTCGCAAAGAGCAACAAAAAATGACATGTAATTTTTGAAGAGAGACGTGGAAACTCAGATGGATGGTTTCAAGAAATGCGTGGAATCTAAGATGGATGGTTTGAAGAATGGCATGGAAGTTGGCATGGAATCTAAGATGGATGACATGGAAGCTAAGATGGAAAACATGAAGAATGATATAAAAGTAGACATGGAAGGTTTGACAAAATTGATACATGAAATGTTTCCTAATGGTGAAAAAATAGTAGAGGAAACTCATGATGAGAACAAAATAAACGTTAATTGTGATTTCATAAACTCTAATGTTGGAGGGAAGAACCACCATATTCCAAAAATGGATATGAGGAAGTTTGATGGAAAGGATCCTGTAACATGGATACTACATACTCGGAGCAATATTTTGATCTCAATAATGTGAAAAACACACAAAAGGTATGCATTGCAACTTTACATTTAGAACAAAATACATTTGTATGGTATCGATGGCTTTTCTCTCGTAAGAAAATTGTCACTTGGTAAATTTTTATGAAGGAAATGATAGCACATTATGAGGATACAAAGAGCAACACTTTCTTTGGCCAATTGATAAATCTCAAAAAAAAGTGTTCAATGGGGGAGCACATTGAGGACTTCAAAAAATTGAATATAAGAGTAACTAATATTCTAGAGGAACACAGGATTGATCTCTTCATAGTTACTTTAAAGGATAACATCCAACATGAAGTTCGCATTTTGGAACCTGATTTATTGGAAAAGGTATTCAGGCTGGCAAGAAAAATTTAATGTAAAATTATGGCGACAAGGAAGCCTACCACTCACTTCTATAAAGATGGAAGTGTTGCTACTCCTAGATTTCCAGAACCTACAAGGTTGACACCACAACAATTGGAAGAAAAAAGAGCAAAAGGGCTTTGCTATATTTGTGATAGAAAATACACTGAAGGTCGTAAGTGTGCTGAGAAGAAATTATTTTACATAGATTGTGAAGAGGAACAAGAAAATGAACAAGAATCTTCAAAAGAAGAGGATATACACCAGGAACCAGCCCTAGAAGAGGAAGAAATGAGTCTGAACATATCGTGTAATGCATTGACAGGAATTACCACTCCTCAAACTCTCAAGATAGAAAGACATATCAAGAAGAAAAAGGTAATAGTGTTGATTGATTCAGGTAGTACCCATAATTTTATTCATTGTAAGGTAGCCAAGGAATTGAATTGTTTCCTATACCCAACACCAGAATGTCAAATTATGGTTGAAAATGGAAGAACTATAAATTGCTCTAGAAAATGCCATAATATCAAGCTAAACATGGGGGAATATATATGGAATAGTCCAATGCTTTCCATTCCTATGGGAAGTGTTGATGTTTTACTAGGAGTACAATGGTTACAATCTTTGGGGATGGTAACTTTTAATTTTCAAGAACTTTTCTTGAAATTTTTTTCAGAAGGAAAGGAAGTCGAATTACAGGGTATTGCAGGTAATCTGGGAAATATAATAAGCTCTAATGTCTTGACAAAGCTTTTAAATAAAGAACAATGAGGCATAATTGCACAATTATGCTCACTAGAAGTTCCAACATCAAAATCATCTATTTCTACAGATCTCAAAAAAGTCTTGGACAATCATTCTATTGGGGTTCCTATGTTTTGGCAGGTTTGGATCTACCAAAAAATAAGACAACATCAAAACCACTTTGGGACCTCAGGATCTAGCCCTCCTGGGTCCAGAGAGGGATATTTCTATAAAGGCAAAGGTATATGTCTTTGAAGCTTGATTTGAAGGTATTAGGCTAGTTATAAGGCACAAGGTTTGTTTTGTATTGTTTTGTTTGTTTGGTTGTTGGAAAATAGGAAATAAGGGTTCAATATAAGACAAAGGTGAGCAAAGAAGGATTCTAGGCAAAGGAGGTATAACTTAGAGAACACTCGAAACCATTGGGAAATGGAGTCATAAAAGGGTTTACTTGCTATTCAGTATCCAAGGCTTTCAATTGGGCTAGTCATCTAAAACAGAGGATCTTTAAAGATGATTAGTGTGGTATGAAATGATAAGGAGTGAAGGTGAATGACAAGGAAACCTCCGAGGTGACCACTTAGGAAGCAGATCTAGGGACAGGGCATGCCTTAAACACAAATGATCCAACCCCCTAAAAGGCTAACTCTTCAGACAACCATAAACACTTAAGATTTAAATGCAAAGGTGAGGCCTGAGATCAGAGGAAGGCTTTGAAATTTCAATGCTTCGACATTCAACTTAAGGGAACTTGGAAAGTATCAATTGATTGAAAGGACCCTAGTGAGACAGAATCAGCATTCTAAACTCCCAGTATCCCAATTATTTCAATTAAAACCAGACAAGAACATATAAGAACATATTCATAAATCCATACATCAGTTAGCAGTGAATAATAGCTACTACACTGGTTAAATGATATTGAATTAGTTCTCAGATAACACAATCAGTAGAAAACATCAAAGATAAGGAGATTAGGGGCATTAGGGTACCATGCAAGGGCATATCCTAAGCCATATTTCTGATTCTTGCCAGAGAAATGAAATGTAATGAATTACAGAAGGAAAACAGAGACAAGGGTAGAACACATCACCGCTGCTTTAAATCAAGATCCAAAGAAATTTTCTTGTCATATTAAAGAGAAACACCAGTCATATACAACATTTTCCAACAGCTTTATATTTAGTCTGAAATCATCTCCTCAGCCTATTTTACAACTTTACACATAGAACTATATCTCAAGAGAAACAGCTTACAATTCACAGATATCCGATCAACAACCAACAAACTTTACAATGTGTTTTTCTTGAGTTCTTATAGCTGAAAGAGAGGCAGAGGAGGTAGATGAAACACTAAATGCAACATTAAAATAGAAGTAGAAGAAGAGGGCTCGACGTCCATTTTTTTTTAATATCCATGCACTGATTTTCAGTACTCTTTGGGTGAAAGAGTGGTCTTCAACAGGCTGATAGTAACTCTGGGTATGTTTTTTGACAGAATTTAGGCTGTAGTACTCTGTAGTACTCTGGTGATGAGAAAAAAGGTAGATAAATGACTTTCAGGTCTACCATGCTGCATAACAAATGCTCTGGCAACATTTTGGGACTTTCTGTCAGAGTGGAGATCTTCTCAGGTGCTCGATGTAGAATAAAAACAGTATGGGAGCTTGTCCTTTCACAGGAAGGAACCTTTTGCTGATGTGATCACTGATAATATTTTTTTCTGTGCTTTAGGCCTCATTAGGCCTTCTGTGTTAATCACAAGGTCTTCAATATAATACATTTTCCCATTTAACATTGAATTAAGGCATAAAATATTCGATAATGGGCATTAAAATCTTTAATTCTTCACTGATACTCTTTATCGCTTCATTGACTATCTCTGTCTGTGAAAATGGAGCTTTTATGGCACTAGATGGTTTTATAGAGTTAAACACCTTTTTTAATGAAATATTTCGTTCCAACACCTTCCCAAGCGTTTTCTCTGCAATCTCAATCTCTGAAAATGGCCTTCTCTGCGCTCTGAGTCACTATGACAGTGACTGTGAGCACTGGCGGTTTCCACTGCCTGCAACCCTACAAAACACACAAACATGTTAATAAATCCATGAGGGAGTGGAGGTGAAATGCCGTGGAGGACTGTGGGAATGGCAGCACATATATGGTGGATGAGGTAAATGCAGTGGAAGATGGCTGCAAAATGCTGTGAAATGGTGGAAAACTGACCATTGTTGATCATCGCCACCAGATCTAATCGGACGGTCCATATCCATTCCTCCCTCAGGCCTAAAACATTCAGTTTCGGCCTTTAGATAAATTACAAAGGGAATCGACGAAAAACACATGAAATGGGGCTTTAGCTGGTGGGACCAGCATGGGCAGAGGGTGATTAAATATGGACCGTTATATCACAGGAGGAGATCAACAGTGGAGATCAGCCGATAAATTTCCTTGGTAGCGCAATGAAGAACTGTGAAAGAAATGCGAGATGTAATGAGGGTCGTTGATCTGTACAGATCAACGGTCGAGATTGCATGGAAGAAGTTTCACAGGTGGAAGAGGGGAAGTGGTTTTCCAAGTGAAAACCACTGATTTCGCATTGAAATTGAGCGGTTTAGAATTTTTCCCAAAATCACACGATATGGTCCGCCGCCTGACACGTGGCAAAATGAAACTACCCATATCACGTGATTTCTAACTGTTAAAGCCTGGACAAAAAAAATGCTCGATATGGTTCTCAACCGTTGGATCTGGGACCATGAGATCTAATGGTGGGAGGAGGAGTGCGATATGGGAACGTGCGTGGTCAGTAAGGTGGGGTCAAGCTGAAGATGGTTTTAATGTGAGCCATCCGATCAGCACAATGGATGGTCGAGATTGAAAGCAGGAAAGCGAAGACATGGGGGCAGTTTGATGAGCGGGGAGAATCCTGGCCGTCGAATCAAGCAGGATGGATGGCTGAGATTCAATCGGAATCGGAGGAGGTAGGGGCCAAAACTCCGATGGGGCAATGTTGCGATTGCATCTAGACCGTCGGATCGGTGGAAGATCGACGGTCGTGATTGGGTCGGGAATGGCCAATCGGGGAACACGAGGCAGAGTGAGGAGAAATCTGGGCCATTGGATCCAAATGGATGAATGGCTGGGATTCAATCGGTACTCTCCAATCGGCAGGGGTCAAATGCGATGCAATTGGCGTGATTGGCGACAAGCGATTACGCGATAGCTGTCAGATCTGGAGACAGATCGACGGCTCATATGCAATCGTAAGGGGATAGGATAGAGGAGACGCGAGCACTACAGAATTAGCGCTGGTTGTTCAATCTAACATAGATCAACGGCTAATATTGCATCTATGGGTTCACAGAACAAAGCTTCTCGCATTGGAAGAAACCAATTAACAAAGAAAAACACGCTCCACTTCCAACTTTCCGATGCGATAAGCGCCCGAGGCTTAAGCGCTTGGTCTCGGGTGAGGGTTATATGGTGGGGAAGTGGTTAAGGGGTTGGCCGAAAAGGGGTTATATGGTAAAAAATGGGTTTTTGGCTTAAAAGCAGAGTTTTTTAAGGCTGAATCAGGGGTTCCGGTAGAGGGAAAAAAGGATTTTCTCACCAAATGATGGGATTCACATGGTTTAAAAGGAGGAATTTGATGGACTAGAGGGCTTGGTAAGGGATTTTGGGGGTCAAAGGGGAAATTTGAGAAGGGAAAAAATGGTTAAAATGAGGAATTTTGCAGGGATACAAAGGGGCAAATGGAAGCTTTTCTGAGCATAATTTTTTCACAGACAGTGAGGATATCTTGATGGAAACAACATTGAAGATATTTTCAAAGGCAAAGGACACATAGAGGCTTCAAGAATGAGAGATTTTCATAGGAAATGTATCTCTTGAAGGCTCAGAAAAATATTTAGCCACCTATTTTCTTGACAAAAAATTTATAGGTGGCTAACAATGGCTCCACACGGGGATGGCATATTCTTGAAGGTGTCAAGAACTTCAGGAATATTCTTTGGGAAGTAGGCCAGATGCCTGATCTTTGAACCATCTTCTCTTATTTTATTCATCTGTTACAAACATGATGTATATTAATCATCAGAAAACATTCCCCAAACAATCTACCTACCCTTCCTACAGTCCTAGCATTTTTCTTCAAGGTTCATTTGAATTTGCAGACCTTATTCATCATTTTTTTTATTGAAATCAGAAAGCAAACTAGTCTAATTCTACCCTTATTCCTCCATGAGACCATATTAAACTGTTGGCCTCATAACTTCTTTACCTATACTAATATCTGCTAGGATTAAACTATCTAGTAGATTTCTTTCTCTACATTCTACAACAGAAATTTAAAAACAGTCAAACCAGGATTAGATAGTCTGGTTTGCTGTGGATCCATGGCATAAAGACAGCTACACATGAACTGAAATTGCATCAACTTGAAAACAAAATTTTTTGAAGGATTGAAATCTTGAAATTTTGAAGCATCCTTCTTTCCTTTGTGACTCAAGTTTTGAGCTTGTTAGAGTCACTTTCTTCTTCACTTCAGCTTTGGTTTTGGGCTTGTTAGAGCTGATTCTTCTCTCTTCTTCGCTGGTTCAAATTTTGAGCCTATTAGAACCAGCTTCTTTACTTCCTTTGGCTCAAGTTTTGATCATATTAGAGCCAATATTATACACTTCAGAGGTTCATTTTTTGAGCATGTCTGAACCTCTCTTTCTCTCTTTTTTGAAACATTTTCTCTTTTTCTTTGAAAACAAAACACAACAATGGTATTTACAATGGAAATGAAAACTGTAAACTGGAAATCAACAGTAGTAATGCTTGAGCATCCTGCCATTGACAAGACCCCCAAACAGATATGTACCATCTAGCTCTTGCAGAAAAAAGGCATTTCGACCAGTGATGGATTGGATGATGTAAGGACCCTGCCACAAACTGTCAAATTTGCCATGCTTTCCTTTGTCTTCTTTCCTAGAGTCCCATTTTAGAACCTTATCTCCAATTTTGAAGTCACAAGCTTTTTTTCTCTTATCAAGCAACTTCTTTATGTTTTCTTGCACTTTGAAAGCTATGTTATAGACTTCTTCTCTTGTTTGTTGGAGATGAATTGTTTGATTTATCCTCCTCACCATGTTGTCCTCTTCTGTTTGATTCTCTTGGACTAGTTTAATCACTGGTACCCCGAGGCTGGTAGGAAACACTACCTTTGTTCCATAAACAAGCTGATATGGTGAAATTCCAATGGATTTATTCGTTGTTAGCCTGTCAGCCCACAAAGAATGTACTAACTTGTTATGCCATGATTTTTTATTTTCTTCAAGCAGCCTTTTGATAATGGTCACCAAGATCTTGTTTGATGATTCAGCTAACCCATTACCTTGTGGGTAATAAGCAGTTGAATGACCGAGTGCTATCTGATACATGTGACAAAAATCAATCATTTTCTTGGATCCAAAAGAAGCAGCATTATCAGTGATTATCTTTCTAGGGAAGCCAAATCTAGAGAGGATGTGGTCTTCTAGGAACCTAATGATGATAGAATCTGTGGCATTCCTAGAAGATATGGCCTCTATCCATTTTGTGAAATAGTTTGTGGCTACGAGAATCCATTTGTGTTGAGTAGAAGATGCAGGGTGTATTTCTCCTAGATTCCTAAAGTTAAAGGCCAGAAACTATTCCATACTAAATGAAATGAATATCCATAGGTGTGGAGGGAGGGGTCTCTCTATCCCTAATATGTTGACCACTGTGAGATGGTGAACCAAGAAGCTCAAGGTCTGACTGGTCTAGAGCACTAAATGACTTAGTTCTAGGTAAACTACTTTGTGATTCTAAGTCAAAAAGAGTGTCTGATAGAGTTGTAAAGTCTTCTGGTGCAGAGTTAGCTCTATGGATGTGTCTGGAAATAGTTGGATTTCTAGGGGTGGGAGATTTCCTAAGAATGCTCTCAGGGTTTTCAACTATTTCAGGTGGGCTTGGGTTAGGATAAGCTCTGGTATAGACTGTTCTTGAATCCAGTATGTCTGTCTCTTAACCAAGAAGCTTAATCCTGCTTGTTTCTTCTAATATGGCATATTTTTTAACAAAGGTTGGTCTCCCAGTGGAGTCTTGTGGAACCAAGATAATTAGTAGGCCTACTGATCACCAGTGGAGTATTTTAATCATTAAGGAATTGTGGAGCCACCAGGAGGAGGGTTTAGAATGTTTCAAGAAGGTCTATTGTCCACCACAGTGATTAAACACAAAAATAAGGCTATTATGGTCTTCTTTGAGTCTTTGAAGTGTTTAAAGGTGTGTTTTACTCAAATTTCCCCAGCAGAGTTGCCATTATGTTGGAGTTCCTATGTTTTGCAGGTTTGTCTCTACCAAAAGATAAGACAACATCAAAGCCACTTTGGGACCTCGGGATCTAGCCCTCTTGGGTCCAGAGAGGGATCTCTATATAAAGGCCAAGGTATATGTCTTTGAAGCTTGATTTGAAGGTATTATGCTAGTTAGAAGGCACATGGTTTGTTTTGTGTTGTTTTGTTTGTTTGGTTGTTGGGAAACAGGAAATAAGGGTTCAATATAAGAAAAAGGTGAGAAAAGAAGGATTCTAGGCAAAGGAGGGATAACTCAGAGAAAAATTGAAACCATTGGGCAATGGAGTCATAAAATGGTTTACTTGCTATTCAGTATCCAAGGCTTTCAATTGGGCTAGTCATCTAAAACAGAGGATCTTTAAAGATGATTAGTGTGGTATGAAATGATAAGGAGTGAAGCTGAATGACAAGGAAAAATCCGAGGTGACCACTTTGGAAGTAGATGTAGGGACAGGTCATGCCTTAAACACCAATGATCCAACCCCATAAAAGGCTAACTCTTACGACAACCAGAAACACTTAAGATTTAAACGCAAAGTTGAGGCCTGAGATCAGAGAAAGGCTTTGAAATTTCAATGCTTCGACATTCAACTTAAGGGAACTTGGAAAGGCTCAATTGATTGAAAGGACCCTAGTGAGGCAGAATCAACATCCTAAACTCTCAGTATCCCAATTCTTTCATTTAAAACTAGACAAGAACATCTAAGAACAGATTCATAAATCCATACATCAGTTAGCAGTGAATAACAGCTACTACACTGGTTAAATGATCTTGAATTAGTTCTCAGATAACACAATCAGTAGAAAACATCAAAGATAAGAAGAGAAGGGGCATTAGGGTACCATGCAAGGGTATATCCTAAGCCATATTTCTGATTCTTACCAGAGAAATGAAATGTAATGAATTACAGAAGGAAAACAGAGACAAGGGTAGAACACATCACTGCTACTTTAAATCAGGATCCAAAGAAATGTGCTTGTCATATTAAAGAGCAACACCAGTCATATACAACATTGTCCAACAACTTGATATTTTGTCTGAAATCATCTCCTCATACTATTTTACAACTTTACACATAGAACTATATCTCAAGAGAAAGAACTTACAATTTAGAAATATCTGATCAACAACCAACAACCTTTACAATGTGCTTTTCTTGAGTTCTTATAGCTGAAAAAGAGGCAGAGGAGGTAGATGAAACAATAAATGAAACATTAAAATAGAGTTAGAAGAAGAGGGCTCGAGGCCCATTCTATCTTAATATCCATGCATTGATTTTCAGTACTCTTTTGGTGAAAGAGTGGTCTTCGACGGGCTAATAGTAACTCTGGGTATGTTCTTTGATGTACTTTAGGCTGTAATACTTTGTAGTACTCCGGTGATAAGAAAAAAGGCATATAAATGACTTTCAGGTCTTCCATACTACATAACAAATGCTCTGGAAACATTTTAGGACTTTCTGTCAAAGTGGAGATCTTCTCAAGCGCTCGATGTAGAATAAAAACAGTATGGGAGCTTGTCCTTTCATGGGAAGGAACCTTCTACTGATGTGATCACTAATAATATTGTTTTCTGTGCTTTAGGCCTCATTAGGCCTTCTATTTTAATCACAAGGTCTTCAATATAGTACATTTTCCCCTTTAACACTGAATTAAGGCTTAAAATCTTCGATAACAGGCATTAAACTCTTTAATTCTTCACTGATACTCTTTTCCGCTTCATTGACTGTCTCTGTCTATGAAAATGGAGCTTTAATGGTGCTAGATGGTTTTACAGAGTTAAACACTATTTTTAATGAAATATTTCATTCCAACACCTTCCTAGGCGTTTTCTCTGCACTCTCAGGCTCTGAAAATGACCTTCTCTACGCTCTGTGTCACTATGATAGTGACTGTGAGCACTGGTGGTTTCCACCGCTTGCACCCTGTAAAACACACAAACATGTTAAGAAATACATGAGGCAGTGGAGGTGAAATTCCATGGAGGAATATGGGAATGGCAGCTCATACATGGTGGATGAGGTGAATGTAGCAGAAGATGGCTGCAAAACATTGTGAAATGATGGAAAATTGATCTGATGCAGGTCTAAGGGAGGAATGGATATGGACCGTCTGATTAGATCTGGTGGCGATGATCAACAGTGGTGATTTACTAATGGACTGCCTTTAGAAGGTTAGGTGATATGCAATAAACCTTTAATGTAAAACATAAAGTTTTCAATGTAAGCGGATTACAAAGGTTTTTAATGTAAAACATTTAGTTTCGGCCTTTGGACGAAATATAAAGGGAATCAACAAAAAACACATGAAATGGGGCTTTAGATGGTGGGACCAGCATGGGCGGAGGGCGAATAAATATGAACCATTAGATCTCAGGATGAGATCAACGGTGGAGATCAGCCGATAAAGTTCCTTGGTAGCACGATGAAGAAATATGAAATAAATGCGATATGTAATGAGGGTCGTTAATCTGTACAGATCAACGGTCGAGATTGCATGGAAGAAGTTCCAGAGGCAGAAGAAGGGAAGTGGTTTTCCAGGTGAAAACCACTGATTTCACGTTGAAATGGAGCGGTTTAGGATTTTTCCCAAAATCATGCAATATGGTCCACCGCCCGACACGTGGCAAAATGAAATCGCCCATATCCCGTGATTTCTAACTGTTAAAGCCTAGACACAAACACTGTGTGATATGGTTCTCAACCGTTGGATCTGGGACCGTGAGATCTGACGGTTGGAGGAGGAGCGCGATATGGTAACGTGCACGGTTAGTAAGATGGGGTCAAGCCAAAGATGGTTTTAATGTGAGCTGTCCGATCAACGTGATGGACGGTCGAGATTGAAAGTGGGAAATTGAAGAAAGGGGGCAGTTTAATGAGCAGGGAGAATCCTAGCCGTCGGATCAAGCAAGGTAGATGGCTTAGATTAAATCAGAATCGAAGGAGGCAAGGGCCAAAACTCTGATGGGGCGATGTTGTGATTGCATCTAAACCATCGGATCGGTGGAAGATCTACGATCGTGATTGGGTCAGGAATGGCCAATAGGGAAAAACGGTGCGGAGTGAGGAGAAATATAGGCAGTTGGATCCAAATGGATGAACGACTAGGATTCAATCGGGACTCGCCAATCGGCGGGGGTCAAATGCGATGCGATTGGTGCGATTGGCGGTGAGTGATTACGCGAAAGCCGTTGGATTTGGAGATAGATCGATGGCTCATATGCAATCGGAAGGGGATAGGAGAGAGGATATGGGCACACTGCGGAATTATCGCTGACCGTTCGATCTAACGTAGATCAACGGCTAATATTGCATCTACGGGTTCACAAAACAAAGCTTCTCGCATCGGAAGAAATCAATTAACAAAGAAAAGCGCGCTCCACTTCCAACTTTCCGATGCGATAAGCACCTGGGGCTTAAGCGCTTGGTCTCAGGTGAAGGTTATATGGTGGGGAAGTGGTTAAGGGGCTGGCCGATAGGGGCTAAGCCTATTATATGGTAAAAAATGGGTTTTTGGCTTTAAAACAGAGTTTTTTAAGGCTGAATCAGGGGTTCCAGTAGAGAGAAAAAATGATTTTCTCACCAAATGATGGGATTCACATGGTTTAAAAGGAAGAATTTGATGGATTAGAGGGCCTAGTAAGGGATTTTGGGGGTCAAAGGGGAAATTTGAGAAGGGAAAAAAGGGTTAAAATGAGGAATTTTGCAGGGATATAAAGGGGCAAATGGAGGCTTTTTTGAGCATAATTGTTTCACAGACAGTGAGGATATCTTGATGGAAACAGCAGTGAATATATTTTCAAAGGAAAATGACACATAGAGGCTTCAATAATGAGAGATTTTCATAGGAAATGTATCTCTTGAAAGCTCAGAAAAATATTTAGCCACCTCTTTGCTTGACAAAAATTTTATAGGTGGCTAACACATTCCAAGGTGTTTGAAACTCCCGAAGGACTCCCACCTATTCGTGATCATGATCATGCTATTTATTTGATTCCAGGAATTGTTCCTCCAAATATCAAGCCTTATATATATCCTTATGTCCAAAAGAGAGAAATTTAACGTATGATTGCAAAAATGTTAGAGGTGAGTATAATTCAACCTAGTCAAAGTTATTTCTATGCTCCTGTAGTATTGGTACACAAGAAGGATGGATCATGGTGCATGTGTCCAGATTATAGGGAGCTCAATAAGCTCACCATTAAATATAAATTTCCCATTCCCGCGACTGATGAATTATTGGATGAATTACATGGAGAAATTTATTTTACCATGTTGGATCTTCGTTCAAGATATCATCAAATTAGAATGAAGATTGAAGATATTCCAAAAACAACTTTTCGAACTCATGAGGGTCATTATGAATTTTTGGTCATGCCTTTTGGCCTTACCAATGCACCTTCTACATTTCAAGGGTTGATGAATTCCATTTTCAAATCCTTCCTTGGAAAATTTGTGCTAGTATTTTTTTATGATATACTAATCTACAGCAGGTCTTAGAAGGATGATGTTCAACATGTTGACAGGGTGCTCAAACTATAGTAGGAGAAACAATTATATGAAAAAAAATCAAAATGTTTCTTTAGAGTACAAGAGGTGGAATGTCTGGGTCATATTATATCTCATGAGGGTGTTAAGGTGGACCCTAACAAAATTAAATCCATTAAGGAATAGAAAGTCCCCATAACCATAAAGAAATTGCAAGGATTTCTTGGGTTAACAGGGTATTATCGCAAGTTTGTTAAGAATTATGGGAGAATAGGAACACCTCTAACAACATTATTGAAGAAATATGCATTTTCATGGACTCTTGAAGAAACTAAGGCCTTTGAACATATTAAAGAGGTAATGTGCCTAGCACCGGTCTTAGCTAACCTAGACTTCACAAAAACCTTTATTGTGGAATGTGATGCCTCAGGAAATGGAATTGGTGATGTTTTAATGCAAGAAGGAAGCCCCATTGCTTTTGAAAGTCGTCCAATCAAAGGAAAGTATTTACATAAACCTATTTATGAGGAGGAAATGTTAGCAATACTGCATGCACTAAATAAATGGTGAACTTACCTAATGGGAAGCCACTTCAAGGTAAAAACTGATCATGATATTCTTAAACACTTTTTGGAACAAATACTATCTTAGGAAGAGCAGAAAAAATGGGTCACAAAGATGTTGGGTTATGACTTTGAAATAATCTACAAAAAAGGAAGCTAAATGTTGTTGCAGATGCACTCTCGAGAAAGAATGAAGAGGTGGAAGCATTGCTTTGTGCCATTTCTATTATCCAACCAGATTGGATAACCGAAGTAAGAAATGAATGGAAGAAGGAAGAAGTATTGTGGACACTCATTCAAAATTTGTAGCAAGATACTAGTACATCTGATACATTTAGTTGGAAAAATGATTCCTTATGGTACAAAGATCGCTTATCTCTTCGTAATAATTCCCAAATTAAAAAAAAAAAATTTCTTTTGGAATTGCACACTTTTCCTTTAGGAGGACACTCAGGATTTTTAAAAACTTACCACAGGGTGAAGAAATTATTATTTTTTGGATGGCCTTAAATCTGATATTCAAAATTTTGTGGCAGAATGTTTGGTTTTCCAGTAGAATAAAGTTGAGACAATTAAGACCCCGAGTCTTCTATGTTGGGAGGAGATTTCAATGGATTTTATCATAGGTTTACCTAAGTCTAAAGGAAAGAGTGTCATCATGGTGGCAGTTGATATACTTACCAAGCATGCACACTTGTGTGCATTATCTCATCCATTTAAAGCAAGTAAAGTTGCCACTACATTTATGGACACAATTCAAAAGCTGCATGGAAACCCAAGGGTTATTGTGAGTGACAGAGATCCCATTTTTACTGGAAATTTTTGGATGGAGTTATTTTCTTATTTGGGTACTCAATTAGCTCATATCTCATCTTATCATCCTCAATCTGTTGGTCAAACTGAGATATAAATAAATGTTTGGAAGGATATCTACATTGTTTTGTATCTGATAAACAAACACAATGGGTCAAGTGGTTACCTCTCGCTGAATGGTGGTATAACACTTCCTTCCATACTGCAGAAAAAATTACCCCATTTATGGCACTTTATGGACATCATCCACCATCCATCACATCATATTTAAGAGAAAATTTGAAGGTTCAAGCAGTGGAAGATCACATTGAGCATCAAAAAGAATTTCTCCAACTCTTAAAGGATAACATGAATTTGGCACAAAATCAAATGAAACAATAAGAAGATAAACATCACAATGAGAGAATTTTTGATGTAGGAAACTGGGTATTTTTATGGCTACAACCATACAAAAAAATGTCTCTCAAGCAAGCTAAGAAGGATAAGAAATTATCGCCAAAGTACTATGGTCCTTACAAGGTGTTGCAAAATATTGGTACTATGGCATACAAATTGGAGCTTCTTGCTTCTTCACGAGTGCATCTAGTTTTCCATGTTTCATGCTTAAAGAAGGTTATAGGTGAAAATATTCCATTTCAAACAATATTGCCATCACTTGATGAGGAAGGAAAAATCATATTGGAACCTAAAGCGGTCATGGAAATAAGAACTCGACAGCTACAAAATCGATCAATTTCAGAGTATCTCATCAAGTGGGAGAACTTACCCAAAGAAGATTCTACATGGGAGGATGAGAATTTTATACAGAAGCACCCAAAGCTACTCAAGTGTTAAGGACAACACTTTTTTAAGGAGAGGGGCATGTTAGGTCCCTATATTACTAGTATAGTCCCTTATTTTTGTTAGTGTAACCCCATTATTGTTATTATTGTACCCCTGTAACCCCCATATTGTTATTATTGTGCCCTTAAATTATTATTGTTAGGTCGGCTAGGATTACATTGTGCCCCCAATAGGATTACATTGTGGCCCCATGGACTCCTACATATAGAAAAGAGGTTTTGTAATTTGTATCATCCAAGAATTTTTCATTCATTTAATGTATTGGAGGTTGCCCCCTTGAAGTGGCTTATTTTGAAGGCGTTGATATCTCTTTTCTTCTATTTTTGGAGCTGGTTTCACAACATGGACATTAAGTTTGGGAACCAAGGTAGGGCAAAGGGTAGTTAAGAATCCTTTGTCAAATACCTATGAACAGAGAGACCTTAAATAATGATAAGAAAAATATACTAGTTATGAGATAGGGCACACCATTTACTCAATAACAATACTTTTAAACAAATACACATTCAAGATATACAATCCAGTGGAGCAAATGAAGTAAGACAACTTATCTAACTTAAATGATTCTACTTTCAAGATTTGAAAACATATAAGAGACAAATAGCATCAATAAATGAAGAGGGAACGCCTAAACATAATTCATTAAACTATAAATAACTTCAAAGCAAATTGATAAGCGTATTCAAAGGGCAAGATCGAAAGAATACCTCTTTAACTTAACCAATTAATCAATACATCAAAGAGAGATTTCAAGACAGAGTTTAGATAGCATTAAACAAGTAGGGCTTACCATGAATCATGTTTATAAACTAGCATATTAATCCAACAATGAAATAGACAAGCTTAGGTGGGCCTAAGAAGCAATGAATAATTCTTTAAGCTAACCCAACAGAAGAAAACATGAAAACAATAGCTAACAAGAGGACTGAGGTGCCTCAAACAACATTTCTCATCCTATACTCTTATGAGCTATTTCAATATAGAAAGATGGACACATGGAAAACAAGAAAAAAATGAACATATGAGAGATACATCACCATTAACTAAACTTAGTGATCCTGCAAGCAAGCCTTCATCACCATCAATCAAGGCAAATCATCCATAAGCTCTACAACACTAAATTGTTCTTCAACTTCCAAAACCATGTATTTCTCTTAAACACATCAAGTCCCAACTGTTTAAAATGAATCCTCATGCCTTATATAACAATCAAGGAAGAGGAAATCATACTAGAGAATCTATAAGCCTATTGGCCAACAAGAAATATCCTAACTTTTCCTTGAGGCCTTGCAAGGCCCAAGGCACAAAAATATCTAACAAATATATTTTCCAGCCATATATAGCAATTGAATTGAATTTTACGCCCTGAAAATCACATGAAACTTTCTAAATGCACATTCTTCCCAGTCACCCATAGGAGCACAGCACACTGTGTCAAAATTGGAAATTAGGCCAAGAGCGCAGCACAGAGACAAGAAACATAGGTCTTTTTTCAGTAGTGTTTTGGAGGCCTTCCTAATGTCGGAAAAGGCTCAATGATGGCTCGTTAGAAAGCCCTTGAAGTCTTTTTTTTTATCTACCTTTATTTCTTCAACCTGACCTCTACAAGTGGTCCAAAAAGTGAAAATTCCAAGACTTATAGGAGTGCAACACATGCTCAGAAAAGTGGGCAGAATGGTGAAAAAATGAATTTTTTAGACCCTTTTGGGGGACCAAAACAACTCCAATTGAGTTGAGAATTGCTGAGAATGATCCTCTCATGATGAGGAATCGAAAAATGTAAACCTTTATTCTTGAATATTCACTCAAAAAAAGCGCAGCACAGGGTGCACTGCGCTCCCAGCCTCAAAATTTTGCAAAAAACAAAAATTTGTTCAATTTCTCCCAAATTTTGTAGGTAGGTGCCTCATGGATCCTAGGAGACCTGTAGAGAATATTTGGCTAAGATTCCAAGCCTAGCTTGGTATTTTTCCTCTTTTGGTATCGGGAGCTTGCCTTGAGCCTTCTTCAATTTGACCCTTGCTTGCCTTCTTGAGAGGCATTTTCATTTCCTCCCATGCTAGTATTACTGCCAATATTTACATCATTTTTATCCTCTTCAAAGTCTCATACACTGTCATCTTCCATACTTACATTATCATCATCTTCATTGTCAATTTCTTTGTTTTCATGATTAGAGGTGTCCTCATCATGGCTTGATGCATTTTCATCTTCATGACTGTCCTTCTCTTCATTATTTGACCCACTGTGTTCACTTTCAAGCTATGCATTTCTATCACTACTTGCATTTGTACCTCCTTTACTGTTTGAATGTGCCTTACTGTCATGCATACTATATTCTTCTTCTAAATCTGCCTTTGTCTCTTAGCTTGTATCTCCATATTTGTCACTTTCCATTTTATCACTATCATTAGGCTCATTGTTTTCTCTTTCATCTTGACTATTTTGTTCCTCAAAATCTTATTTTGTTTCTTGGTTGTCATCTATTTCTTCACCTTTACCTAGCTCACTGCCCTGGCCTTCTTTGTCTTCTTCACTTCTTTCAACTACCTCTGCATCATGATAATCACTTTTCTCATGATTTCCATGTTCATCTTGGTCACTGTTTTCTTCCTCTTTGTCATCACTATCTTCTTCATGGTTGTTTCCTTCAAAACCTTATAGCCGAAAAAAGTTCCAGGAATGCAACACGGGCCAGTTGGGCACTTTCTTCATGAGGGTCAAGCAGCTCCTAAACGTGCAGGAGCGCAGCAGGTCACCTCTGCACACAGTGTTGGTCTCCTGGGCAACATATGCACAAAGGTGGGTCTCCTCATCAAAGCCTGCACGATGGTGTGTCTCCTAGGAAAATTCTACATGATGGTGGGTCTCTCGGGCAGAGCTTGCACAATGGTGGGTCCCCTGGTCAGAGCCTACACGATGGTGGGTCTCCTCTGCACGTAGGTGTTGGGTGCCTCCAGGCAGACAGCAGGAGCGCAGCGCGTGCAAGTGGTTGGGTCTATCGGGCACTACTGAAAAAGCTCTATGCGTAGCTTCCAGGCCAGTCGGGTCATATTTTCGGGCTTGTCGGGCGAAAAATGCAGTCACACAGCGCCCTATGTAAAAATACACAGGAGGAAGTTCCAGGCGTGCAACACAAGGAATTTTTGCTCATTTTAACTAAAAAAACCCAAAATTTATTCCCTTGACTACTTTTTGATTTTTTTTGCAAGTTAACAATGTTTTACTGAAGTGTTTAATGATTTTAATGAGCTTATGAATTTCTCTTAACATTTTCCACCTATTTCTAAGGTTTTTTCAAGCTTTTTAACCCTTTCTCACCAACTCTTTTTGACATTCTGACTCTATAGGTGACTGATATGATGACCTTGATTTCTGACTTTAGTCTGAGGGTTTTATCTATTTATCTTGATATAGAAGCAGTCTTAAGAACTTCCCTCTCTTCCACTAATACTTGTTTTCCACCCTTGTTCTTTGAAGCAATGATACACCTTATCTTGGCAACCCTTTAATGCTTGTACACAGCAACTCCTTGCAACTCTCCCTTTTCTATCGTTATGGAGTTCATCTCACACTTTCCCTCTTTGATTAATATTTTTTGACAAACTTCCATTATTTTTGGTTTGGTGTGCCACCTCTATGGTCATTATGCAATTTGTCACTATTTGCAACACTGCTTGACCTTCAAGCTTAACAAACCTTAGTTTCTCTTTAAGCCCAACTGATTTCCCTTTCTTCAACTGTGATTGTCTTGACTTAGGGCAAACTATCTACCTTGTCAGTTATTTCTACTGATGGCTTATAACACTCTTGCAGAAGTGTTAATCTCTCTGTATCTTCCTTTTGCAGAATTTTAACTTGATTAGGAAGGTCTTCCTTGAAGGTTCTTCTGATCTCTATCAGAGCTTTAGAAAACCTTGGAGGAAACTTGAAAGGGATCTAAAGTGGTATGAGGGGTTAATTTTCTAAGGAAGCCCTCCTGGCCAAGGTAGGAGCACCGTCTCCCAAGAGCGCAACACCATGTGTAATTTATATGGGAAATACTTGCCAAGAGTGCAACACCAACTCCTAAGCGTGCAACACCATTATGCAAAGGGCATTTGGAGGCCTTTCCGGTGTCAGAATTGGGCCTATGATAGCTTGTTGGAAATATTAATGAGTCTTATTTCCAAAAATTATTTTTTTTTCCTATTTGGTGTTTATTTACCTATCCAAAAATAGATTCTCCCAACACTGGTAAAAAAGTGTTGAATGACGGTGCATAAATGAAGAGTGTTAGTGCAGACAACTTTTGGAGGCATTCCTTAACTCCAAATTGGGCCCATGATATCTCATTGGAAATATATTCAAGTCTAGTTGTCTTTTTATCTATCAATAAAGTCATTTGGACACAACAGCTATGAGAAAATTGGATTTTCCCGAGGTCACTCCAGCAATGCAAAAATTCTCCCGTGACACCTGTATTTTTGACATTGCTCACAAACCATGATACCTGTGTAGAAACTGAAGGAGTTTTTTATTCTTAGTCCTATTATGGAAAAAAACCTCTTTAATTTTTTCCAAAGTCATCTCTATTTAGTCATAAACATATTTTAAAAAAAAACTGGCCCTAGGTGTGGCAAATGACATGGCCCTTGGAATGAATTATTGGAAAATGATGAAGGAATGATTTTTATGAGTTTTTTTGGACCTATGCTTATTGATATGATCTATAATATGTATCCTTTTCTCCTATTACTCCTTTCCATAGCAAACCCTAGCTTAGTTGGAAGGGAAATTAGGGTTTGGTGTAGGGAATTTAGGACTGCCTTGTAGAGGGAGGGGAATGAAGGGGTTAAGGTTTATCTAAATTCTTGGGTAAATTTTAGGGAATAGGGATAGATGTTAGAGAGTAGGGGAAAGTTTAATTTCAATAATTGAGTGAGGGGAAGGGTTCCAAAAGGGAAAAACACAGGCCCAGTCTAAAAAAGTGTCAAATTGTGGCAATAGATTAGGCTTTGTAGAAAAATGATGAGTTTTAGGGATAAGAGTGATGGGAAGTGTTTATGAAGGTATATTAAGGATAGTAGGAGGTGTAATAGCATCACAATACAAGACTTGTTGATGTTTTAACCATGGAGGTCATGAAACAAAGAAAAATTGCCCTAAAAAACCCTATTTGGATAACGGAGTCATAGGCAAGGGAAAAACAGAGTAATGAGATTTATGGGTGTGAAAATGGGACAGAGATGAAAGGCATGAGTCCATCAGGGACCTTCTGTGAGTGATAGGTTTAATATGACATGATAGAGTAGTAGAACAGTGAAAAAATTATCCTAAGGATAATGAAGGTAGTGAGATTTCTAGAACTCACAAGATTCATGAATTTTGTTTCTAGAAATCTAGGATAGAAATTTATTCATCTACAAAGGAAAAAAAATTACTGATGACTAACAGGTTAAACTAGCACTCACCCAAACACCAGTTCTAATCGGTCTTGATTTTACCAAAGACTTCTACATTTTCTCGTTTGCATCTGAACATACCGTTGCTGCAGTATTATTGCAAAAGAACATGATGGGGCAAGAACAACCCATAGCCTTCTTCAGAAAAGCCCTTAGAGATGCTCCTCTAAATTACAACATCATGGAGAAACAAGCCTTTTCCTTGATCAGGGCATTAAAATACTTTAGAGTTTATGTCTTACATTCTCATATCATTTCTTTTGTTCCACACCTAGTTGTCAAAGAAATTTTGAATCAGGACCCTAATGGTAAAAGGGGAAAGTGGATTGCTATTATTTTAGAATATGACTTAGAGATCAGGCCCACTAAACTGTTTAAAGGACAAGGACTTGCAAAACTTATGGCTGAATCAAATTACAAATCCTTAGGTATGAATATGGTTGATGTTTTAGAAGAACAAGAAGAATGCACAACTCCCCATGTTGAAGAAGAATTTCTGAGTTCATCTCGGTATGCTGATATTCTATATGTGCTTTTATAACTTAATGCTCCTCCTCACTTATCAAAGAAAAAGCTAGATTACTGAAACAAAAAGCTTTGAAATTCTGCATTTTAGATGGAGTGTTATATTGGAAGAATTCGGTAGGCCTTTTGCTTAAATGTTTGCTTGAGAATGATGCAGGTAAAATCATGCATGAGTTGCATGAGGGAGAATGTGGAGGCCACCTTTACTAGAAGTCTTATATTGGAAGAATTCGGTAGGCCTTTTTCTTAAATTTTTGCTTGAGAATGATGTAGGTAAAATCGTGCATGAGCTGCATGAGGGAGAATGTGGAGGCCACCTTTACTGGAAAACTAGAGCCAAAAAAATCCTTAGAGCTGGCTACTATTGACCCACCCTTTATCCTGACACCCACAAACTGGTCATGACTTGCCATAAGTGCCAAATTTTTTATGGCAAGAGAAAACTCTTACCTTTGCCTTTGCATCCCATTACTATTGAAGCTCATTTTCAACAATGGAGTTTAGACTTCATTGGAGAGATTCACCCCGCTTCATCTTCCCAAAATAATTGGATCCTCACTATTGCTGATTAATTTACCAAGTGAACAGAAGCCATCCCCTCTATGAATGCCACCAACTCAATAATTATCAAATTTCTTCAAACAAACATCTTGTCTAGATCTAGTTGCCCCAGAAAGATCATCACAAATAATGTTGATGCCTTTACATCCAAAATAATGGTTTATATTTGTTATAAATATCATATCACATTAGGACATTCCACAACTTATTACCCTCAAGGTAATGGGTTAGCCGATTCCTCTAACAAAATCTTGGTCAATAACATCAAGAATATTCTAGAATAGAATAAAAAACATGGCATGGCAAGCTAGTATATGCACTATGGGCTGATATACTAACCACTAAGAAATCCATTGGCATGTCTCCCTATCAACTAGTGTATGGCATGGATGCCATTTTCCCAACATCCTTGGGAGTTATGGTGGTAAGGCTTCTCCAAGAAGTGAAATCAATATAAAATGACATGCAAAGGAGGCTGAACCAAACCATTCATTTGCAGCAGACGAGGGAAAAATTTTATAACAAGAATCAACTTGTGGAAGAAAGCATAAAGAAAATATTTGACATAAGAACTAAAGCAAATAATTTCCACATTGGAGACACAGTGCTGAAATGGGATTCCATGAGGGAAGACAAAGGTAAACATGGTAAATTTGAGAATTTGTGGAAAGGTCTTTATCTCATTCAGTCAGTTAGAGGTCATGATGGTTTATTTTTACAAGGAATAAATGGAGAAGAAATTTTCGGAGGTCCTGTCAATGGCAGGATGCTCAAACACTATTTCTGTCGAGATTCCTAATTTCAAACTTTCATTCATTGTATATAAACATTGCATGAGAAAATCACAAAAAAAATTCAAAAACAGAGAAAAATAATAAAAATAAAAAAGAGGGCAGATTTGAAAATAGGTATGGCCCATACCCAAAAAATAGTACTACTGAAAGTGATCAAGCTTAAAATGCCACTCTTGGTTCAAAAATAAGGTCTTGTTTCAGTCATCTAGCCTAATCATGGCTGAAACATGTTTTCAATTTATTGCTGATAAGTTAGTGAAAGAGAGCTTGTCAAATCATTCAAACTTGACTTTAAAAAAAAAGGATAGATTAGGAGTGAAAGATATTGGTTCCACATGCTCAAAACTGAACCAAGGAGAAAGATGGGGATGCATAGCAAATGATATATCATTTCTAGTTTTATTTTATGAAAAAATAATGTTTTTGTGAAACTTGTCCTAATGCCACAAACCATGGTAAGTCAGATTGCCTAATCCTGATTTAAAACATGCTTTCAATTTCATGTCTATAGCTTAGAGAATGAAATCTGTCATACATCCTAATCTTGACAATCAGTTAGTCTAGGTAGAGAATAAAAAGAGTTTATTAGCATAATCTGAAGTTTTGGAAGAAATAAGATAGAAGTAGATAGTTTGTTTTTCTTTCAAGATAAAAGAATGTCAAGGGTTTGCTAGTTCAAGTGCACCCAAGGAAGAAAAAATGTTAGGAAAGTAGGTTGGGTAGGTAAAGATGAAGTTGATCTAATCATGTCTTTCAGATTATTGAGAACACAACTTCAAATAAGCATCAGAAAATGAAAGAAATAAAAATATACCTAATGGATGAGGCACTGGTCTCCATAAAACCAGAGATTTAAAGTTCTGGACAACTCCTAAAAAGGAGCTTCCCTCCCGAGGTGGAGCCACTATTATTCATCAGTAATTTTTTGCCTTTATAGATGACTAAAGGCTTACCCTAGATTTCTAGAAACAAAATTCATGAATATTGTGAGTTCTAGAAATCTCACTGCCTTCATTATCCTTAGGATAAAATTTTAACTATTTCATTATCCTATGATGTCAAAATCATCTCACCACTCCCAGAAGACCCATCATGGGCTCATACCACTCATTTTGTCTATATTTTGTCACCGTTCACCTTAGCACTCTATTTTTGGTTTGCTTACTTTCCTCCACCTGACACCTAGGATCACTAACCGGCCTACTCACTCTTATGTTTCCTGGATACATCAAGAATTGATGGTCTCAAACCATCTCTGTAGGCTATTTAGATAAATCAAGTACATTGGATTTTGGATCTTCAATACATCAAAATATCAAAAAATCTATTTTTTATTCTTGAATGCCCAAAACTAAGTTTTCAATCAAAGGCCAAGTCCAAACGGCCTTCCACTAAGTCACCTAGGGTTTCATAGGTCATAAGGTTGTTTTAGTGTTCTAAGTCTCTTTTTTTCCTTTGTCAAGAGGCTGCATTCAAAGAATAAGAAGGTCAAGTAACTTTGTCCAAATCTGATCAAAATCCTTCAAGGAAGGCCTCCTTGGTCAAAGCACAAATTTTGCAAGGGATAGTTTCCCTTGTTCACATTTCTGCAAGAATGATAGAGATTTCCATCAGCATAAAAGAGGTAAGGTAAGAGGGTAAATCATCATTATATGACACCACAGCAAGGAAAAGGCAGCAGGCTTGTGTACAATGAGATTCAGGGTTTTGTGACTGATTGAAAAAACAGTGTTGCCGAGCAAGGAACCAGCACAAAGGCCACAAAGACAGAAGGTACAGCTACACAACCAAGCACACATTCAATATTTTCTAGAAATTATGAATGAAAAAGGGAAAAAGGTGAGGTGAACTGAACATAAATGAAAGAACTTGAAAGGCTTATAGAGAAATTAGAAGACAACACTACTTATTCTTCTCTAAGAGCCCTAAAACCTAAAGGTTTGGCAAGATAGGAAAAACACATGGAATAAAGATGATGGACCTCCATGATGACAGCAGAAGGCCTTCAAAGGCTATTGAAGGTGGCCCTTAGGGTTTGTCAAAACAACATTATTTCACTACACCAAAGGAAGAAATTGTAAAGAGTAACAGTGTGAGGGAATCTGAGCTTTCAAGTACAGTTAAATGTCTTCAAAATGGTCAAAATAAAGAAAGCATGAGGTAAAATGTAAAAATGAAAAATCATGCTAACCCTGAAATCCATATTGGGTGACTAAAGGCTATAAAAATCCAAACAGTGAAAAAAGCATCAAAGGAAGATGTACTATAGGCACCTGCAGAAATCAAAAGTGGCCAAAGGAAGACACAACATGTTATAATTTTATAACCTTTTCCACAAAAGACACATCACTGTCAAATATCAGTAAAAGGTGAGAAACACATGTTTTAGGTCAATTACACTCAAGAATGCCAAAAAAGGGTAAAAAATAGTTTCATTTTTTTTCAAAAGAGACAGTTTGGACAGTCCCCAGAGTTTCAAAGCTAAATAGGGGGGCCTCTTCATCTTTCAGTACTCCATTACCTAATAATATCACTTGAGAAAGTTATAGGCACCTACAAAAATTCAAGGAGATATCAATGAAATTTATAAAGTAACTAAAGGCTAACATAGTAAAGTGGGTTTGTAAGTTTGATTTATTTTTCTCAAGGGATATAAGGGTGCTTCAATTTTCATTTCAAACTCATATTATCATTTGGTGGAGAGAAAGAGGCTTCAAGAGAAAAAACATATTTTTCTAACTGTTTTTGGGCAAGTTTTCCCTGGCACTGTGAAAATTAGTGGCGTTACACAAATATGGGCTCGCGTTGCGCTAATCTATCCTCTGCCCATTAAAAATTAGAAGGCACTGTGCAAATTTGGCCTGGCACTATGCTAATCCTAGGCATTGTGCTAATGTGGGCCTGACTCGCCCGAAGACCGACAAACTCCCGGCCCTATGCTAACGGGCTGACCCAATTGTTCGGGCAGGGTGCTGCGCTAACGTAGAAGACCTCCAAACAATAAATTCTCTGCCCTAAGGCACAAATTTCGTCTTCCATTTGGTCTCCAAATGTCTACAATGAGCTAAGAGCTAGTAGGTGATATTCCCTCCATATCTCCCTAGCATTTTTCAATAAGTTTTAGTCTTTTTTGGCTATGAAGTAATCAAACCCTAGGTCTTTCATGAAAAACGAGCCTTTGTTTTTAAACCTCCTTAAACCATGTTGATGTAATTTGAGGGTAAGTAAATTAGGGTGGCTACAATACACTTTTAAGAAAATCCTCCTTAAGCTCCAAAGTAACTTAATCCTTGAACCAACCTCCATATCACTCATTCACTACAAGTTGACTTCACCACCTTCTTCATCTTGCTCCACCAAACCTTAATTTGTCAACCATCATCTCCCATCACCATGTCAGGCATTAGGGGAATTTTGAAGTCTAAAATGGGCCTCCTAAGAAAAATGTACAACTAAAATAAACTTGATAAGAACCAATAGGATTCAAGATGATGATGTCAACCATTGGGGATGATTCACCATTTTTAAGTAAAAGGGTAAAAATATTAAAAAATAATAAAATAATAAAACCACTTTTTCAACTCATATTTTCAACTTATCTCCCAAAGTTTTTACTCAAATTTTGAGTAGGAATACTCGTCGGATGAAAAATTTAATTCCTCATCCAAGGAGTACCCATGTTGCATACTTTCGATGGAACCTTCTACGTGAAAAATGAGAAATACATGAAAAACATGATTGCAATCACGTTTTTCATGTATTTCTCATTTTTTGTGTAAAAGGGTCCATCGAAAGTATGCAACATGGGTACTCCTTGGATGAGGAATTAATTTTTTCATCCAACGAGTACTCCCTCTTGAAATTTGAGTAAAATTTTTGGGAGATAAGTTGAAAATACGAGTTGAAAAAGTAGTTTTTTCTTTTTTCCCTGTAAAATTTGATGATGTCATCAAATATTACTTTATTATTTCCACTACTATTTTATAATTTCCTTAGGAAGCCCATTTTAGACCTCAAAATTCCCCTAATGAGCTGAAAACAACAATAGCAGTGAAAGAGGTCAAAGGCCTTTAAGACCAAAACATAAGGGAGGGAAAGTCAATAGATTGGAACCTCAAAGCACAGTGGCCACCACCTCCTCTCCCATGATCCTATCATGTTTTCAAAATGCAGGGTGCTTCAAATTTTGTGAGAAGGTCAAACAAGTGAAAAGCCACCCAGAGCTTACAAGGCTTCTCATTCTCAACCTACGCAATAAGCACTCAAGCCTTGCCGGAGTATATTTTGAGATCTCAGCAAGTACCATCTCTGATGCCATAGGTATCCCTACTATGGCTAAGAAGTGGTTTAAGAAGGGCAAATTGGACAAGAACTTTTTAGAGCCATTTTTCAAGACTAGGTATAGAGGAGGCAACAAGAAAATTTTCCCTTTCTCACACCTCAAACACACATTTGCACCCTTGATGTTGGTTATCATGAAGTACTTCACCTGTGAGGGGAGATACTCCAAGCTAAACTCCTACCATGTCAAACTCCTCATGCATTTCACAAGGGTTAAGATGCTCAACTTGCCCTACTATCTCTATAGGAGCATTGAGAAGATGTCTTCTGTTTTTTGGAGGAGGACTCCCTCCCAACAAATGCAAAGATTATTTCACTATTCCTTGATCAAGATGGTGGTATTACATCAGTTGGAGCAACAGGGTATACCTTGGGAGGTATTCATATCACATGAAGTCTTGAAAAACCCCCAACCTCCTCATCAACTCAATTTTCCCTCCTCGTCTGCACAAGTACCCTTACCCTAATAAAATCTCCCTTATTCCCCCTCTATTGATGCATCAAATGAAGAGGATGATAGTCGAAACGATGAAAGGAGTGCTGAAAATAAAGGTGATGAAATCAGTGAGGCAAAGACAGAAATTAATGAGGAAGAGAAAGAAGGCCATGATGATGAAGAAGAGGGCAGTGAACATGGCAGTGATGAAGATAAAAATAGTGATAATTTGGAAGAAGGTAGTGATGGTAATGATGCAAGTGATTCAACCCAAAGTGAAGAAAAGAATGATGCTGGTGAATAGAGTGCTGACCAAGAGGATGTTGGTGAAGATGAGGAGATTGACAATCAAAGGGATAGTGAGCATGACCATGAAAATAGTGAACAAGATAGTGAAAAAAACTCTGCCACTATGGAATAGGATGCTGAAAGAAATGAAGAGGTTGAAAGTGAAAATGAGATGAGCATTGAAGGAGGCGAAACAACAATGAAACAGAGGATCAAGAAGAGGCAGATGAGACAGATCACAGTGAGGAAGAGATTGAAAGCAACAGTGAGGAAAATGAAATAGATCACAGTGAGGAGGAGGTAAATGATAGTGACAAAAAGGTAAGTGATCAGGAAGACATCAAAGAGAAGAATAGTCATGACAGTCATGACAACAATCATCCCTCTACTGATAATGAAGATATTTCCAATGCAGAAAGAAAAGAATATAACCATACTCATGATGATAACAAAACATAGGAAAAGGCTCATAGTCTAAGTGATGATCACAACCTTGGAAAAGAGACTAGTGGAATCACCATCACACCTCTTGCATGCACATGCCAAATAGGGCCAAGGCAAGTGTACGCTACCTCCAAAAGGAAAGGGACCTTACCATATGCATTAGCTCCAAGGCTTGACAAGGGAAAAGAAAATATGGACAAGGATAAGAAAGGTAAAGGAAGCAAGAAATCTACTCAGAGCCCAAATTCATTGACCCAGACAGTGATAATGAAGATGAGGAGGTGGCCACTAGACTACTGCTCCAAAGCAAAGATGCACAAATCAGGGAATGGGGGAGAGATTTTGGCATGGCACAATACATCATTCAGTGTTATAAGAATGAGCACAATAAATTTAAGAAGATAAAAAGGGGTCTTGCTCCCCAGAAAAATATGACCAAATACTATGCCATGAAAAACAAGCTTGTGTGTGCCAAACTGAAGGAAGCCCTCCTTGAAGTCCAAACCATAAAGGAGGAAAAATGGCACGATAACCTTGTAGTCCTGGTTGCAGCTTCTCAGTAGGTTTCCAAGACCCCTTGAGGGAGGCCTCCACCAATTTTGTGGAAATTTGGGAAACCTTTTGTTTTCTTTTTTGTAAATTTGAAGGCCCATTAGCGCAATGCCACTGGCGCTACGCTAATCCATGGAGCATCCTCATGCTAAAAAAATGAGCATTTTTGGGTTTCTTATCACTAGTACACTTTTTTCACCATGTTTCAGATTAATTGGAGTAGGTTTGACCCCTCAAAAGGTCAAAAGCCCCTCATTTTTCACCATTCTACCACTATTTCATACCTCGCACCGTGCTAATGGCAGTCTTGGTATTTCGGAATTTTGAGTAGACTGTAAGAGCTAGATCAGGAAACTACAAGAATTTCTGGAAATTAGACTCATTAGGCTTTCCAACGAGCCATCATAGAGCTAAATCCGACATCGGAAGGGGTCCAAAACTTGGTTGCAAAAGTGCTTTTTTTTGCCTGAAGTGGTGCTTCACAAATGGACTATTTAGTGTGTTTTTGGCCAAAAGTCAACAAAACACACTCATTTATTGTAAAATCATATTTTAGTTTTTTTTAAGGCAAATCCCTCTATAATTAGGTGGTAGAATTTATTTTCTCATTTATTTCATGGGATGTTTTGTGCCTTGGGCCTTGCATGGTCTCTTGGGCATTTATGAAATTTATGAGTGATTTTGACATTTTCCAACCCTATCTAGGGATTTTTCCCTCCTTTGCTAAGTTAAATAGAGCAGGGCTTCATTTTAAATGTTGGCATTTTATGAGATTTTGGAGCAATACATGGTTTTTTGAGGTTGAAGAGGAAGTTGGTGTTGTGGATCTCGTGGATGATTTGCTTTGATTGATGATGATGAAGCTTGCTTACAGGATCCCTGAGCTTTGTTAATTGTGATGTGTCTCTAACTTGTTTATGTTTTCTTGTTAATCATTAAGTTTCATCCTTCTATATGCAGTAGAAAAGAAAAGTATAGGCTAAGAAATGTTGTTTGAAGCACCTTAGCCCTTCTTGCCTCCTATTGCCTTGATTTTTTCCTCTGTTGGGTGTGTTTAAGGAATTCTTAGCTGCTCCTTAGGCCTCCTTATGCTTATTTATTTCATCAATGGATTAATATGCTAGTTTCCAAATATTTTTATGGAAAGCCATGCTTATTTGATGCTATATAAACTCTTTTTTTTAAATCTCTCTTTGAAGTAGCATTTGTTAGGTTAAGCCAAGGAGGTCTTGTTCTAATCTTGGCCTTTGTCCATGCCTATCAATTTGCCTTAAAGTTATTTGTAGCTCGATCAACAATGTTTAGGAGTTCCCTCTTTGATTGATTAAATCTATTTTGTTATCTTAAATGTTTTCTAAAGCTTGAAGGTGAAATCACTAGAAGTTAAATGAGTTTCTCGCCTTCTATATTTCATTGGAATGTTTGCCTTGAATGTCTATTTTTTTAAGTATTTTCATTGAGTAAATGGTTTGCCCTATCTCATGATTAGTATCTTTTGCTTATCAAGATTTGAGACCTTATTTTTTATGGGTACTTGACAAAGGATTCTTAACTGCCCTTTGCCCTACCTTGTTTCCCCAACTTAACATTTATTTCACTTCATACATGACCTTAAGGATCCATTTACCACACTATATTTTCCTTGTAATGAACTCTGACACTTTGTTGAGATATCCATGACTTTATAGACTCCATAGCTCAATGATTTGATGATCTCTCACTCCACCTGTTCTACCTATTTCATCTTATCCAACCAAAACAAACAACAAACCATACACATAAGAACTAGCCTAAAATCAAACCCTAATGGCAAAAATTTCATATCCTTTTCATACAATAGAGAGAGCCCTCTCTGAGTCCAGGAAGAATAGGTCCTAGGACTCCAAATACTAGTTTCATTTTACCATGTGAATTTGGTCTACCAATCTACCAAATCACGAGATTGTAACAACTTCCACAAATACATGAAGCATACATGTCACATAGACAAATATAGAAAGTGTCAAATTCTATATACATGAGAACACAACAAAAGTTTGAGAATCCTTGATAATGAAGAGAGTCATGTAGAAACCTTCTAAGGAGATTAAGGAGCCTTCGCAAAGAAAAATATTATTCATAATCACTTGTAAGTCAAAATTTCAATGTTGTAAAATTGTTATTAACAATGGAAGTATTGACAATTTGGTGTCTTCACAGATGGTGGAGAAGTTAAACTTAAAGAGGATCATGCATCCTAATCCATACAAAGTGTCATAAAGGTAGAAATGGAACTAGATAGTGGTAAAGGAACAATGTGAAGCTGAGCTCAAGATTGGATGCTACAAAGATATAAAGTAATTTTTGATGTCATGGTCATGAATGTATGTCACATTCTATTATGTATGCCATAAAAATATGATAGTGATGGAAGAAGCAATGCATATGTTATCATGTTAAAATTGTACACTCATATGTGCACAAATGAAGACACTCAAAGCTAGTGATCAACATAGAAAGGTTACATTTTCAACTAAAAGCATCATGAAAACCAAAAATCAAAAGTTTTCCTAAGGTTCAATTTAAAAATTTGAACCGCACAGGTGCACCACTACTAGAAATTAACGACAACAAGACCTTTTTGTTTGATAGCCATGTGGTCACAAAAACACCCAATCATCACTTCAAGTCGTGAACCTGCTTAAGAAACACTCTAACTCTTGATATTATGGGCTGAAAAATTCAAGCCTTGAGCCCTAAGAATCCTTAAAGGCAAGGAAATAATAGCTCTCATCTCATTTATGAAACCAAAAAACACATTGATGAGCCAAAGGAGGGAATTACTATCCAAGAAAATCTATAAATACATTTTCATGGAGAGTAAAAAATAAGAAGAATGTAATATCAAAAAATAGGGATTACATTGCAAGCCTGCTAAGATAACGCACTTTTGAGAATTATGTGTAGTGAAATGAGTTCTCAGCTCCTGTATCCCTTATATCAGCTTTTCTAAAATCTAAATCCAAGAGGAGAGAAAAAACAAATCAAACTAGGTGGGTTAAACAGATCTCCCACAACCTAGTCTAGCTGAAAACCACCCAAGGAGAGGGGTTGCAGCTATATGCAGAGGACTGCTTCAGAAATAATGCAATTTATCAATTTATAAGCTTAAGACCAACATTTGGGTCCATATTAAAGCTATACAATAGCAAAATAGAACTATAATGCAGCTTATACAATGTATAACAGAAATAGAAGGAATATACAAGACAAAAGCCTCAAGATAAGCTGCTACAATAACATGAAAAGGAAGAATAAGCTTGACAGCGTTATTTTCATTGCTGAAGCATGCAGTGGATTAAAACTTAGATATAGAGAATATCTGTACACAAAATGATAGATCTATTTCAGATCTATATACAAGATAGGCTCCTTTATACACTCCCCTTGGGGATCTCAGCAAAACATGAACAACAATGAGTAGATATGAGATCTAAGTCACAGATCTGCAGAAGTGTTCAGAAAATTCCAAATCATAACATATGAAGCAGATCAGATCTGAACTAACATGGATTGGTTGGCCAATCCATAGATCACCAAAGTGAAAGGAAGGATCCAATCACTAGAGATCCCTCCTCTAAGATGATGCCAAGTCACCCTGCAACACTGCTCTTACAAATAATGCATTCATGGAAGAGAGACTGTGCTATAGGCCCTGAGAATACTTTGGCCTGCTACCAATGTGTGGATCTGAAGCTCAACAACTAATGCACTCTTCCAGGAGGTTAAAAGACACACTCTCTAAGAAGAGGCACTAGAATAACCTAGATCTAAGCAGATCTAGTATTTCCACTTACTGCAGCTTACATGGAAAACCTAATCCTAAACAGGACTACGCTGTAGAGGCAAGATGTGGCTTGGCCAAATGTCGAACAGTGGACTAGAAAAGAAAGACTCCTCCAAGAGCTGCTCAAGGAAGGAGGTGGGATTCCTAAATAGGAAAACCCCAATGAGGGATGTCTCAACAAAAAATACCTTCACAAAATAATATCATCAACAACACTCTCCTTGGTGTCCTCCTCTTTCTTTTATAATGTGGAAGTCTTGCCAAACCCTAAGCCATCTGGATGAATTAGCTCCATTCACATGAGTTGCCTCCAACATGGACTACGTTGTGCCTTTTGGAGATACATTGCACCTAGACAACGCTGTTGATTTGGTCCTGTTGACCCAGTCAATTGATCCAGCCCCTTTCACACTTAAGTGTGTTTATGAAGAGACCTCGGATTTAGCTTGTTTCACATTGAGCATTGATTTATTTTTCTATTTAGGAGTTATATTGATCCTCCTTTACAATTTTATTCATGAGACAAAAAAAGTAAAACAAAATTGAATATTCCTATTAGCTTGGGCTAATTAAGAATATTAAAAAGAAGTAGTACATTGTTATGCTACCAAAATGGGTCCCTTGTAGGAATTTACAGCGTAAGCTCCTTAGCTCAAAACACCAAAGGTCACTGCTCACAATTAGATCACATATCAGTACACTAGTATTTGATGTGGTTAAAACCCTCAAAGAGGGAAAAATTCTATGGCCTGAGCCAACGCGACCACTTCAGGAAATTTATTAATGTAAAGAAATAAAATTTACATAAGCTTCTCTCATAAACGGTCACCAGAAAAATGACCCTCCATTCTCTTTAAATAGAGATCATGGACTTGTTGTAGCATTATTTGACTCAGCTAAAAGTCAAGAGAGGCCCTGAGCAATTCAAGGTTGTTGAGGAACAGTTATTATAATTTCAAGAAGATCTGTAATATGCTCAAAATGATAACCACAAGTGCAATGAGGATTCATCATCACATGTGAACTGGAACCAAAGTCAAGGAAGTAGCAGCAACATTGGAAATGCAATCTAAGCCAGAGGAGCAGCAAAGAATAAAAGTGTGCAACAAGGGTCAAGTCGGGCTTATTTGCATGAAATAGTTCACGAGTTGGGCCGATTTATGCACTCATAAAATTGCACATAGGTGAGGGTAAAGTCGTGAAAATATACGTGCATAACAATGTTCGGAGGCTTAAACGCAATCTCATGTGAAAGGCCTGATCACATATCATAAATTGCAATCACAAGCTCATGAGGAAAGGTGCTAAGGAACATGTTATAATGGCCGAAATGCGAAGTGAAATAAAATTTCATATCGCTGATTGCAATTTTTGATCGACCCCACCTTCACTTGCCATGTCATCCCTACCATTATAGCACATCGCACATCGCAAGTTCAGGAGGAAAGGCGGTAAGGAACCTGTTAAGAATTCCAATGTTGGAAATGTGATATGAAGACCAGATGCGATATAGTTCGAAGCTCAAATCTAAAGTATTTAAAGTCCAGTAGTGGGACCCTCTCACACATCGTGAATTGCGCATCATAATCTCAAGACTAAAGGCGCCAAGGAACAAGGTTGAATCGTCAAAGTGTGAAGTGCGATAATGAAGCGGACGCGATGGAAGTTATCGCTACAGTATAAAGGTTTTTAATTCTGGGTATAGGGGTTTTTCCTTTGTAAAAGTCACATCATAGGGAAAAAGAAGATTATAATGTAAAGCATTGGAATGATGAGATGTGACAAAGAAGTGGATGTGATAAAGTTTTCAAAGGTAATGGAACATCTTTTAAAGTCCAGCCTTATGACAGTTACAAGGGAAAGTGTGAAATCAGGACAAACTCAGGTAAGAAAACACTCGGCCATGTGCAAAGCAGTGTCGTATGTGTTGCGCCTTGTAATAAATGAGAGCTTGAACACATCGGTGGTGGACTCGGGTAAGTGACCCGACACAGAGCAAAGGAGAAGAGAAGATGAAATGTCGTAGACACGAGCAAAAGAGGGAGAATAGGGTGGTAGGTGACATGGTGATAGTGTTTGAAATGCAAAAGCATGGGTAGAGTCAGGTGGAGATGTTTTTATCTATACTGTTAGGATATCACAACGGAAATGGAAGGAGACACATCAAGAAAAAATCAGATTCAGAAAAATGATCATATTTTAAGTTTTATTTTGTTTTCTTTGTTAATATCGAAGCTACAATTTTGTCCTCGATTGCAATGTAATATGTACTTTAACATTTTAGGTAGTCTAGGAGTTTCAAGAATCTTGAGTAGTTACAAAATGATTATGTTTTGTATTTAAGGAAGTGAGAAAGAGAGAGGAAGGGTTTCGATTTTTGGACCTCTTGGGGACTACATTTTGTACTTCTTTTTCTAATGGGTGAATGAAAGAAGCAACAATTTTCCTGCAACTTTTGATGGTGATTTGTGTCTCTTGTTCCATTTTATGTGGTTTCCTCCTTGAATGAAGTGAATTAAAGAAGCAGTTGGTCTCTGATTTACGTTTGTAAGTAAGAGTTAAACAACCTTAATAAGCGCTCCTTCACTCCATCTCTTCTCCCTTCAAAAATTCTCTCTGAAACTTAAAAGTAATAGATTCTGTGTTTACGACATATTTTTTTGAGTTTCCCCTCTCTTCAAAAACACTCTATGAAACTTTAAAGTAATATATTTTGTGTTTACAACATATTACTTTGATTTTCCCCTGCATTTCTTCTTTTCCATTCAGATATCAACAATCAATGGCATTGTGAAATATTTTATTATTCCAGATCATTAACGGTTTTAGAAAACTAGTTTCTAGTGGGATAGAATTGAGACCTCATGATAAAATTATTTATGTGACACACTTTTAAAATTTCTTAAGCACTGATTCCTTTTACAACCGAGGGATTGTCTCTTAAGATACAACATTTTTTGGCGTCTTTGCCGGGTACAAAGGCACGAAGTTATTTTTCCCTAGATACTGAGATCTATTTCTTGATCGTGAATAAGGTTTAGATATAAAATTTGGTTGTTTATTATTCACTTGGTGACTCCACTGGTGAATATTTTTTTAGATAACGAATTTTTCTGGCATGAAAATGAGAAATCATCTTGGAAAAAATGGGTATCAGAGTTTGAATCTTTTAAAGGAAGTTTTATTTTTCGCTATCAATTTAGTGGTCTATTTTCGCATACATATCAAGAATATTGTTTCCTGTTTTATATTCTAAGAAGAATATAAGGCCAAAAAAAGTACAATCTTTATTGAAAGAAGAAGATTTTTCTTCTTCTTGTACTATTGATCTTGACACAGCTTTGTCTCCTAAATATGAGAGGAGAGATGACTATTGCATTACAATTCCTGTAGATAATTAGTCACAGTCCGGGCATAAAGGTGATGATTCATCATCTTTGGGTGATATTATTCTGTCTCACAAGAAATCTACTGCTTTTCAGCTCAAAAACAAAGAAATATTTAAACCCCTGAAGCTACCCACAATTCTCCATCAGTATCCTTCAAAAGGATTCAAATTTTTTCAAAGTTTCTCTGGAGAGGTGGAGGATATTTCAGCTGAATAAAATATCTTGAAATTTGATTACTTTCTGGACAAATTTCAAATTATTTATGAAGATGTGGCTTTAAGGATGTTTTTTCATTCATTAAAGCAGGGTGCTCAGCAATGGTTCCAGTGTTTGGAAGAAAGTTCAATTAGTTCATGGAAAGGTTTTCAAGAGATATTTATTAGATATTGGGGCGAGCATAATTCATATGAAAAACACCTTTGGGAATTATATTCTATCCAGAGGCAGAAGAATGAATCAATTGTTTAGTTTAATAGGAGGTTTCAAAAAAATTATTTTAGCATGCCAAAAGAAATTTGACATCCTGAAGTTGCAGCCATGGTTTACTATTTGAGAGCTCTTTCTATTGTCTTGGAATTTTATCTCAAGGAGAGAAATCCTTGCACTCTGGAGCTGATGTTTCTTTATGCTCAGGAAATTGAAGATAATGTGTGGGCTTGTATAAATTTTTCCTGTCATGTTGAAAGAACAAGTTTTTTTGAAGACAAGAGGGCCTGTCAAGAAAAAATTGGAATTTATTTACAAGAGAATGAAAACTTAGAGATGAACAAGGATTTTCAAACAGTGTTAGAGGATTCCTATATTTCTAAAACACAAGAATTTAAACATTCTGAATATTCTGGTCAAAAAATCGTTGCAACAACTGAACTACACGTTGAAAGTGTTATCACCCTAATTTTTTTTTTTTGAACTTTGAAATTTTACCTTGTTTTAGTCATAATGTCAAATAGGTCTTGAGTCATTCCATTCTTGATAAAGGTAGGTGATAGGTTTAGAATTCTTAAAAATTTATTTTTCATTTCCAAATAAGGTCTTTAAGTCTCATCCCATGGTTGAAAAGTCTCATTATTCATCTAGAAATCATGTTTTGAACTTTTGGAAAAATCTTCTGCAATTAGCCATAAAACCGCAGTTTTGTAGCGTGGTCAGTTCAAAAAACCAATTGTGCGCTATGAAAGCGCTGCTACTTTCATAGCGCATTTCACCAAAATTGCACTAGGTGCACTATGAAAGCGCATATTCTTAGAAATGTCATGTCAAAACATAAAAATTGTCATCATCCATTAAGTTATCATACAATGACATCATAATGAGTCAGTTAGGGGTAATTTCCAAAATGTTTAACCATTCATACCCATGATTACTACCGTAGAGGTGTCATTTGTGAAAAGAAGTTTCAAGTTTGAAAAGGCTGATATGTGTTACTCATTCCAATTTTCATAACAAGCAGTGAAACATATTTTTTTCGAGTTTAAGCTTACGGTCATCTTACACCAAAGCTATTCTCGTCTACTATTAAGCGAGGCTGATCCTTCTATCAAGCGAGGTTGATCATTAAATTATGAAGGAAGCAAATAGAAATTTCTGAAGGCAAGAATGACAGAGGAGAAAAAGAATCATAGGTCAGGACATTGTTTAAGATCTGAACCTGAAAGCACAAGAGTTATAGCTGAAGAAAAAATAGTGTTAGATGCTTTCAGAAAGGCAGGATGTTTAAAGTTCTATGAAAATTTGCAAGGTGGACACAGTCAGGTATCAAAAGAATTTTCTTTGCATTTCAATGGTAAAAATACAAAGGTGGGAATGTTAAACATGTTAGTAACTCTTGAAACTATAACTCTAGTGACTGAGATACCTAGAGGATAGGAAACATGGTTTAAAGGTTTCAAATTTGATATGGAGGCATGCAAGGTGTTTTTAAAGCCAGAATATAGAGAGATGGATTTAAATAATGCATTTCCCAGAAACTGCATTAAATATAGCTATGCTAAACTACTCTTCAATATCCATAGATATTTCACATGCGAGGGCAGGTACCACAAAGTTTACTCCTACCATTTCAAACTTCTTTTACACTTCACAGGCATGATATCTCTAGACTTACCATTTTTCCTGTATAGAAGCATTGCTAAAATGGCTGATAAGGTTTAAGTGAAATTTGAAGAATGTGAAACATCTCTATTTCACCATGGTTTAATCAAACTGTTGGTATTGAATGAGCTCCAAAAGATTAATAGAGATTGGTCATCTTTTATATTTATATGTGGATTTGGAATAGAAGCTCAAACTCTAGTCAATAACCCTAAGGCAAAAGAATCTCTACCAGCAGAATCCAGCAAACCTGTAGTTAGAAGGACAAAAAGGTTTGTGAAATTGAATCCTAGGAAACAAGTAAAGGACAAAGTAGAAAGGATACCAGTGGGCATTGCAGAAACCCCTTCACATATAAAACAAGGGTTACAAGAAATCAAAGAAGCTACACACAAACTAACAGCTGGTAAGAAAATTCTATAGAGAATTAGTAGAAGTCAAGCTACAAAGTCAAAAGGGAAAATAGTAATTTTAGAAACAAGTGATAGCCCAGGTTTGAAAGGGAACTTAGATGATATTTTTCATGCAATAGACATAGAAGAGTCTCCTTTAGTTCAAGCTGACTTCATAGGAGTTGAGGAAGGCAAAAAGAAAGGGGTGAAATCATCGAAGAAGCTGGAGTTTAAAGATGAAGATGCAACATTTGTTTTCAAGGCTAGGAAGCCTGTAACTAGACAGTCAAAGAGGATACAGGAGCTTAATGCAGAGGTTGAGAAAACAAATTAAAAACCTACTATTTATGAAGAGATAATAGACCTTTCTTCACTATATCAGAACATACCAAAAACAGGGTATCTTCAACACAAACAGAAAAAATTAGTTATGAAAGAATGGAGGAGAAATTAAAATGAGAAAACCATGAAATTGCTAGGTTGAAGAAAATAAATACGAAACATGCCATTGAGAAAACAAGGTTCAAGAGGATGAAAGCTGTTTGGGAAGGTGAAAAGGTTTCTAAACCAGAAATTATTAGCAGTGAGGAACAATTCTTCACCTGGACAGTCCCAGCCATAAAAGAAGCAAAGTTTGTGAGATTCATGAATACTCATTTGAGAGCTAGCAACAGGAAGTTAAGAAGACAAGTTGAAGATTTGGAGATTCAACTAACAAAATCTCAAGAAAAGCTAAAGGAACAGTGAAACGGAGTAATTAAACTGTGCAATTAAGTTATAAATTTATAAGTCAGTTTCTCATTAAGGTGAAGACAAATTTTGATGAAGATCATGTTTTTGAGGTCAGGTTACTATGTTTTTGAGATATTAACAACCCTCATAAGGTTTAAACATCCCCAACTTATAAATTTTGAAGACTGTTTTGAGAAAAATGCTTGCACAGCAGTTTCGTAGCGCAGATAGTGCAAATCTGATAAAATGTGCTACGAAACTGCTGAAGCAGTATTTTTGCACAAATTTCATAAAAAATTTGGGATAAATCTGATGAATTTTTCTTTGAAATTGCTAGTGGAAGTGTGGATATAGAATGAGAAGACTCCTTTGAAGATAATAGGTAAAAAATCATTGAAAAAGGAAGTTTAACATGGAGCTACACAAAGCGCTACAAAAACAAGCTACTTTCGTAGTGCAGGCTTATCCTTTACCTTTTTGCATCATTTTAGATTTGGTTTTATGCACAACTGGAAGATTAAAGAATTATGGAAATATTTGGCAAACATGACACATGTAAATTTCATCCGTCAATGATCAAAGTGCTCGAAACTAATAATGAAACTAAAGGGCTGAAAAGCAGGATACATGTTTCCTAATTTATAGGAAAACATTACTACTCATAGCAGGGTTAATTCAAGTGAGTGGTCAGCACCTAAATTATAATTCATGGGATTGAAAGTGTCAAATCATGAATTAAATACTATATAAGGTTGTTAGAAGGATATTTAAGAGTTTTAGTCCTATTAGAATTAGGACTTTTCAAAAGTAGTATAGCTGTCATTTTGTAATTAATAGCATGTTTCATATTAGGAAAGGTGTCAAACATTATGAATTTGATGTCTCTAGTGAAGGATAAGGGAATCCTATCTTGTAAATGTTCTATAAAGAGCATAAGGTCGAAATCCAATAGGTTGGGCATTTTTATTAGTAAACACTGTGTGCTATTTTATGTCATTGTTGCTTCTTAACTTAATACAGAGATCTATTTTGACAACTCAAGATTCATAAGGAGTTTATGTTCATCATTGTTCTAATGGATTTCTTCAATATCTCTATTTGTAGTGGTATTTGTATGTGATACTTAGAATTCATTTAACAATGCTCTAACTTCATTCATATGCAAATGGGTTGTGTTTTTCATTGTGTTATTATTTTATTCATTGACTTAGACTCCAAATGCCTTGACTTCCATGCTTAATAGATTGTGATGTTTTGTTGAATATTATCTTGACTCCATGGCCCAATGAATGTTTGCTAATCTGTGATACAACCAGTTATATCAATTTATCTTTTTACCTTAGAGTTAGCCATCTATCCATTAATCAAAAATCATAAACCTTTGAGAGAGCCCTCTCAGGTTGAGGAGGCTAAGCCTCAGCCAAAATATTGGTCTAAAATAGTTACACAAAGTCCACTTGATGAGAAACCTATCAGGTCAGATTTTTTGATAACAGAAAGCTTGGAAGATCATTACAATTTTCATTATTTTAATGAATATGTGAATAGAGGAGAAACTAGTGGAGCTCCTCAGGTGGGTTTGCAGGAGGGGGAATATTTTTGTCAAGAATTGGCATTATACGAAGAACATCAGCATTATGAGGAACATTTCTTAGATTTCTCTTTTTGGCCTAAATGGTTGTCAGCAGAAAACAACAATCAATCTTCTCACATACAACCTCAAATTGAGGAGTCAAGCAATGAAGGAAGTTGCCATGTTCAAAGAATTCTACATTAGAAATATGTTCAAGAAAAGGAGGCAATAGAAAATTGGTCTCATCAGTTCTATGATCCAGTAGCAGATTATAGGAAAACTTTCTTTTGTCAGCAATAAGAATTTATGTAAAGGTATGTGCAAAGCTTTGTATCTGGAAAAAATTCATGGTACCTTCCTATTGTGATCTTCAAATTTAAACAATATGAAGGCATTAGGTCTAACATGCAGATGTTGGATTGGTGCCATTGGAAGGCTGACTTCACTTGATAAAGTTTAGGCATGAATACTGTTACACAGTAATTTGTCACCGTCCTTACCATTCCCCATCCCGCACAACGGAAGGCCCATTCTGTGACCTGTGGACAGTGTCATGCCTTGAAATCATCATCAATGCATCCCTCTAAACATGAGCTTCATTTGCCCTTGAGACATCTCCTTGCAAAAGTCATGAAAAACAGCCCTTTTGGCATTGGCGCGGTCAGTCAGTTCAGCACTCGCGCCAATGAGAAATTACTGCAAAGGGGTCACGCCACTTGGCGCTCTGTCATAGGGCCGTAGTCGCGCCACCCAATTTGGGAGTTGTTTTTTAAATAAGGATGGCGGAAGTTGAGTTCTAACAAATTCACAAACCATCACCTATCTTGAGTTGGGAGGTTGGCTGCGGGAGTTCTATGGAGGGAAGTGGTTTTGCCACCTCCCATGAAACCTTCCTTGTTGATAGGGCCAATCCCATAATAATAGGGATCCCAACTCCTCCTTCCCCATCTATAAAAGCTTGCTCAAATCCATGGCAAGCTAGTCTTGAAGTGCCTAAGCTCTGAATCTCCATATTCCCAAAAGCCTTTGTGTTGTAAAGAATCCTCTCTTTCCCTTAAGGCTGACTCAAGTAAGGAGACCATTGTCACGAGACTCTGGAGAGGTTTTCCCTTTCCTTGGCGAGCTTTGCGAGACGTGGACGACTGGAGACCCGTCCGAAGGAGACCGCGACGTCAGAACTTGGTTGTAATCTTTCTTCGTTGGTTATTTAATAGATGATTATGATTATGGTTCCACTCCGTTTTCCATCATGTTAATGCGAGTAATGTCCTTTCTGACTGACGTTTAGTTACGTATGCTGGTTTCTATGCTTGTATCTGTTCGTTTCTTCTATGTGCAGGTGTTCATCCGCGGAGATCGTGGAGGGATTTTGATCTGCCAAGCTTGAGGAACGGGGACGCTTCTTCTTCAGATCCTAGCGTTGGAATCTAGGTAGGCTCTTATCTCCAGCCTTTTCATTCGTAATTAGGAACCTGCGTCATGACATTGTTTGTTTGTTGCTAGACCCCTGCTGGGCTAGTAGGGATCGCCTCTGTCCGCAGAGGGGATTTACCTCCTCAACAAATTGGCGACTCCACTGGGGATCCAGCTTGTTGTTTGATTTGTAAACTTTAGACGGAGCCTGAAGTACAGCCAGATAGCCTTCGAAACGCTTCTGCTTTGCATTAGCGGAGTAGAGCAACGCTACTTCAGTCGATCTCCGGTTTGGTTTGCAGACTGAACGACTTGGAGTCTTTTTCTTGCCTTGCCGTTTGTATCTTGTTTTTCCTTGCTTGATGAACCTTCTGGGTTGGATTTTTGTGTGTTTTTGCTTCTTGGATTGCTTAGCTTGCATTGGTCTGTCTCTGGAGTAGCCTATTTTTGATTTTTTGCTGAGAAACTCGACTGGCGCGGTTTTTAACCCGACAGTCGCGCCACTTGGCGCATGTTTCCTTTGTACAACCCGCGCCAATAGCCTTCTGGCGCCAGTTTCACTCTTACAGTCGCGCCACCCCTGTAAGTTTTTTGAGATTTCTCATTTTTGAGCTCTCTGAAGTTGACCAGTGTTTTTCTTCTTGATTTTTCGGCTGCCTGAGTGTGTTGGAGTCTTGTTTGGCTGGGAATTCACCTCTGTCCTTTGGTTGTTTGCTTCTATCTACCGATTTCACGTTTCAAGCCCTAGGTCATCTAGTGGCTTGGTGTATCGAGCCCTCCTTGGGAGTTTTGGTGTTTGGATTGTCCTGTCAACTATCTGATTGATTCTCCACATTCTCTGAGTAGTTGTTCATTGCTTCATTGCGATTTTTGGGTGATTTTTCATTTCTTCATTCGAAACTCGTTTGGTCTTGCTTTGGACTTAGATCACACGGTCCATTGGAAGCTTTTGAGTCTTTTCTTCGCTTTGAGAGACTTTGGTCGATTTGGGGATCTGATTGCTTGTGTTGTCAAGTGGAATGTGTTTGTTTCGCTCTCTTGGATATTGTTTCTCAAGTTGCTCCATTCTTTTTCAAGTTTAATTAGTGCATATTAGCCATTAAACATTGAAAATAAAAAAAAATCTCTTTTGCTTTTGTTAATTAGTGCAAATTGTAACTTTTTCCATATCGCTAGTGATTAGTGTTTTGAATGAAAATTTGTCAATTGCATTAGTTACATTATAGAGCTCATTGTTTGGTTTCCGTTCATTTCGTTTGTATAAAAGCTCTCAACTCTTCTCTAATTAGTTTTCATCGAACGAAATGTTGCATTGTGGCATATAGCTTTGCATTTAGGAGACACTACATACGATAGGGCCTGGAAATTGGAACTTAATTGAAGATCAACTGTAAAATTTATTCAATTAACCTAAGGCAACATTGGAACTTAACGCAACATATTTAGAAGGTCTAGGCTAGAGACGTGTTCCGGCGTCGTTAAACCTAGCAGCTGTCGTTCGCCTCTTGGCTTTAGACAGCGCTAGTACGGACTTGCGCTCCCCGTACCGTCGCGTATATAAAGGGAGACCCTTCTAGGTTTTCAATCCTTTATCCACAGGAAGCCGAGTCTGCCGCCCTATACCCGTGATACACCGAACACACCATTCGGGGAGACTAACTGCACGTACGAAAAGTCCTTGGTCGATTTCTGTTTCATTTTTGAAACCAAGGTGTATATTGCAGTTCACGGATATTTGGTACACCCTTTGTGCCTAGTTTTTCCTGAGAAGTCATTTGGTCTTTTCTGACTCCCTAAACTTGAAAAGACCGTCAAGCGCTTGTCCTTTCACGCTTGTGTCAACTCTGAAAGAGATAGAGTCATCTTTTTATCGTTTCTCAACTCTTGAAACATGAAACGGTAGAATTTCTTACTTTCCAATGTGGTAAAATTAATCGCCCACGATTTCACACCTATTTAGACATTGCTTGTTGACCGTTTGATCGTGTGTCTTAGCTCATTTTCAGCCCGTGTGTGTGTGTGCTCTTTTCTTTTAGTCTTTTGCCACGGTGGCGGAACCATCGGTTTCGTCTACTGGTAGTCCTTACACGGACGATTCTTCAGAAGCTTTTGAGCCTTCTGTTGAACCACAATAGCCTGTTGTTTCCGAGTTTCCTGACGGGGGACCGGTTCTCGCCGAGCAACCCTTTGGAGGACCGGTTGAGTTCAATTGGCCCTTTTCGGACCCTGTGTCTGAATTGAGATTAGGAGCTGATTTCCTTTCTCTTACATCGGGTTCACCGTTTGTTGCTGTTGTTTTTCCTCCTAGTCCTCGCCGTCTTTTGCGTGATTTAACGGCAGGATCAACCATGAGTGATTCTGGTGAGGAAATTCCGGGGTCTGATGACTATCAGCGCATCCCTCGTAGATTGTTTGAGGGAGACGGTTCCGAGCTGGCTACCACATCGTCAGCCAGTCCATCTTTACCACAGGGATACAGATCTCTGGGTCAGATCATTTCAGCTGCAGCCTCTATGGGGATATCATCTCCCGCGTCGAGACCAGCTGCCACTACACCCGGGGTGTCCCCTTCGACGCCCGTCACTTCTGTTCCCGTTCGGCCCACTGTTTGTGTGGCTGCCTCTTCTGCTATTGTCTCATCATCTGCTACCAGGGCTGGGCCAACTCCTAAAGACATTTACCTAGTTACTGCTATACCGGAGAATATCTCTCCGGAGGAGTATCGGTTGTTTTTACAGCAGCCGAACGCCGGAGCTGGACAAGTTCCCCAAGATCCTTATCGATCCTTCTTTTCACACTATGCACAGGATGGCACTCCCGTGTATATGTTCCCAGGTCAGTTTGACGAGCATGGGGAGGTTTTGCGCCTTCCTGCTCCTGAGGCTTATTTATATGCTCAAGGTTTACCATACAACCAGGCTTACAACCCGCAGGGACAACCCTTTCAGGGCCAACCTGCGGGCCAACCTGGCTATTTGTATGACCCACAGGGACATCCCAACCAAGGCTACCCTGCGGGCCAGCAAGGGCCATTATACAATCCGAAAGGACCATATTATAGCCCTGCTGGTCAACCTGCTCAACCTCAGCTAGGGTATCAACCGGGACAGGCCTATGATCCTGGGGGGCAAATTCAGCCGTCTTTACCAATGCAACCGCAGTATCCTGCTGTTTCTAACATTGCATATCAGCCAGGACCACCCTATGGTTCGGCTTCAGGTCAAACTGGTTTCCAGCAAGCACCTGGTCCTATTCCTCCACCAGGGCAACCGGTTCATCCGGTACAACCCGGTGTTCCGCCTCCAGGCCAGCCGACCCATTCGGCACAACCTGGGGCTCACTTACAACCAGGTCAGCCTGCGCAACCAACACCGCCTGGTCACCCAGGCCAGCCTGGTCATTCAGGCCAGCCCCCTTACTCGGGTCAACCTGTTCATTCAGGGCAGCCCTCTCATTCCGCTCGGCAGCCTGCTCATTCAATGCCGCAGCCAAATCAACAGCTGTGCCCTACGTACCAGGCTCCGCAGGGTTCCACTTATCAGCAGCCTACTCATCCTCAGAGTGGTTATTATCCTCATGGTCAGTCTCAACCTAACTATAACCACTCTGGAGGCTCTCAGTGTCATCCTCCTCCACCCGGTTCTACCTACGCTCAGCAGCCAAATCCAAACGCTGCTTATACAGGGCAGACACCTAATCAGGGCCCGAACCCTGGTTATCAAGCCCCACACTATGGTTACCAGCAACCAAATCAGTCTGGTTATACGAACTATGCCCCCTACGGTCAGAATCCTCAGGGACAGAACCCATGGGGGCAGGGATATTCACAACCATCGTGGAACGCAGGTACCGGACCTTATCCTGGGACTGGCATGGTAGTTAACCCTCCATTGCCGTTCTTGGCTACCTTGGAACTACCGGACGTTTCGAAGTTGACCAATGATCCGATTGCTCATAATCCATATTGGCCTCCGGTTCCCACCAAGATACCAGGTGACTGTCCCAAGTTTGAGGGCAAAGCTGGAGAAGACCCCCAGGCGCATGTGATGACGTATCACCTCTGGTGCTCGTCTAACTCTTGGACCGACGATTCAGTTCGTCTGCGTCTTTTCCAGCGTACTTTAACAGGAGCTGCTGCTAAGTGGTACATAGAGTTGTCCCGTGGTATTTTTCAGGATTTCAACTCGTTAGCTATGGCTTTCCTCACGCATTTCCAGTTACCGGTCCGGTATGAGGCCGGGACGCACCTCCTGTCTTCTCTGAAGTAGGACTCGGCCACTCACATCTCGGATCACATCCATGAGTGGCGGCGCCGTCGTCGACTGATCAAGTTTCACATACCTGATCATATTTTGACTCACTAGTTCACCACCTCCTTTGTCAATAAAATCACTCAGGATATCGCGATGGGAGCGTGTGTGACGGAGGAACAAGCTATCGCGCGTGCCCAGTACCTGGATCTTGTTTATTCGCAATCTGGCACGCTTTATGACATCCTGCCTGATGCCCCACGGCCCGGAGCCACAAAGGCCCCGCCTACCCCTACGGTGGATGGTGTCATTGGTTCCGTTTCTCAAAATTCGAAGAAGTCTTCGAATGGGAAGCAGAAGGCTAATTCTTCCAACAATACCTCTGCTAATCCCGCCTCATCTGATTCTGGTAAAACCGCGGAGGTGAATGCCGTCCAGGCCAATCCTACGGACAAATCCTCCAAGGGAAAGAAGAAGGGCAAAGGCAAATCAAAATCTGATGCCCCGAAACCGGAATCTAAATCTCGAACTGAGGATGGCTCCCAACGTAAGCCGAAATTCCCTTGCCTCATCTGTGAAGGTGACCATTACACTAAGGATTGTCCACGACGGTCCGAAATTAGTCAACTTCTTAAAGGCTCAAAAGGGACTCCGGCTATTTTAAAAGAGCCATTTCCATCTCAGCAGACCCAGATGGTCGAACAGGGCTCATCATCTGCACCGTTTGGGTCTCAGGTTTTCATGATGAAGACTAATGCACCTATCACTATCGCTACGAGATCGAAGGATTACAACAGTCAACAGCAGGCACCCGGGAAGGCAGTTGCGGAAGGGCCGCCTCCCCCACCTATTTCTGGTCCGTTGGAAATCGAGAAGCCGACTCTCGAACCCGTTGTGAAGCCACCTCCCAAGGGTGTTCTTCGGAGATCCTCTTATAATCCAAATGCTCGTGCCGCTCAACATTACAGTATCGTTGAGGATCTAGCACAGGCGCCATGTGCCATGTCTGAACTTGAGGTTCTTCAAAGTTGTCCTTCACAACGGAAGGCTTTACTATCTGCCATCGGTGGTATCGATCCCGCCGACTCGAGCCTTCTCACCTTTGATCTGGAGAATTTTACTCCCCGGCTTCCACATCAAATCGCTTTGGTCATTCAAGTCGGGATTAACGATCTCAACATTCATAGGGCCGTCGTAGATGAGGGTGCATCTACTTGCGTTATGTCCTCCGCCTGCTGGAAGGCCATTGGCTCTCCAGCCTTGTCGTCATCTCCCAATGCCCTTGAGGCATTTGATGGTCGGGAGTCTAAACCCCTGGGAGTTCTTGAGAGTCTTGCGATCACACTACAGGGAAAAACTGTCAACGTGGAAGTAGAAGTGGTCGACGCGAAACTCAACTACAATATACTTCTTGGCCGCAGCTGGACCCATGCCATGCTCTGCGTGCCGTCTACTGTCTTTCGATTCATTAAGTTCCCCCATGAGGGCAAGATTGTCACGGTAGATCAGTTGTCGTTTTTTACCTCTAGCTCTGAGAACAACATACCATACGTGGATCAAATTCCGAATCCCCCAGACAACATAGGACCTGGTCTTTTCAAAGACCCTGTTCTCATGGGTATATTCCCCGCACCGCCACCGAATACCGCTCAAGTCAACATGTTGTCCAGGACTGATGACCCCTGGCTTATTCCTTCACCTGAGAAGGTATATGAGTTTGGAGAATCCATGCCTTTAACGCCAGTAGAGATCAGCTACTGTGAGATTGTTGATGCATCGGACCCTCCACCTCCTCAGCATGCTCCGATGAGCATGGCTCTTGACGTCTACTCACAATCCCCCTGGCTTGGTCAGGCTGATTCGCCTGATCCTCTTAGAGAGACTTTTCCTTCAGATGAGGCTATCATTGAGACTATGTCTCTGAAGGAGCTGCCTTGGGGCGATGGACATCATCGCTCCTCGTTTATGCCCAGCTTGGGGGCAATGACTGATTGTCTGGAGCGATATGCTACTCAGGTTCCTTCCCCTCCTCTTCAAACACCGATCTTAATGCATGAGCTCTTTTTGGAAGGTAATCTGAGTAACATTACTCAAACGGTTCCAATCGACATCTCCATTAAATCGGGGATTGACGAGAACATTCATGTGGGTGTGACTTGTTCTCCCAAGGAGATTCAAGTCTATACTGAGCTTTTCAAAGAATTCAGAGATGTTTTCGCATGGTCTTACGAGGAAATGCCGGGAATTGATCCGAGTATCGTCGTGCACGAGATTCCAACCTACCCAGGTGCGAAACCCGTGCGCCAACGCTTACGTCCCATGCATCCTCGGAAAGCCGCCGCCATCAAGGCAGAAGTTGAAAAACTTATGAACGCGGGTTTTATTTATCCTATCCCCCTTACAGAATGGGTGTCCAATATCGTCCCTGTTGATAAAAAGCAGGGTACAATTCGAGTCTGTGTGGATTATCGCGATATCAATTGCGCTTGTCCTAAGGATAATTATCCCACTCTGTTCATCGATCAGATCATCGACGAATGTGCTGGGAGTGAGATCTACTCCTTAATGGACGGTTTCTCAGGCTATAACCAAATCAATATTGCACCTGAGGATCAACATAAGACCACATTCATCTGTCCATGGGGCACTTTCGCGTACAAAAAACTCCCGTTCGGCTTAAAAAACGCTGGTGCCACGTTTCAACGTGCGATGTCCTACGCTTTTCATGATATTCGCCACATTGTCCAGCCTTATCTGGATGACTTGCCAGCCCATTCGGGTAAGCGAGAGGACCATCCTGAGCATCTCCGCCAGATATTCCTTCGTTGCAGACGCTACAATATCAGGCTCAACCCTCATAAGTGCGTTTTCTGCGTTGATTCTGGCCGTCTTTTAGGCTTTATAGTCTCGAAAGATGGAATTCGCCTTGACCCTCTCAAGGTTGAGGCCATTGTAAATCTCCCGTCACCCTCCTCCCTGTATCAGTTGCAGAGTCTACAAGGGAAAGCGAATTTTCTTAGGCGCTTTATCCCGAATTATGCCGAGGTGGCCAAAGGATTCACTCATTTGTTAAAGCAAAATGTTCCCTTTCATTGGGACGAAATTTCTCAGGAATCCTTTGAGAAGTTGAAGACATTGCTAGTCAATGCTCCGTTGCTTCGTCCTCCGGACTACCACCGCGACTTTACTTTGTATCTAGCCACCGCATTAAGCACCATCGCCATGGTCTTGGTGCAGGATGACGAGAACGGTGACGAACATGTCGTTTATTACCTATCTCGGAACCTTCTCGACCCAGAAACGCGTTATGCACATGTCGAGAAGTTGGCCTTAGCAGCAGTACATGCCGTACAACGCTTTCGCCATTACATCCTTTTGTGCACGATAACAGTGGTTTCAGACTGCAACCCTATGACGTATATTCTTTCTGGACAATTACTAGGGGGCAAGTACTCCAAATGGATCGTGATCCTGCAGGAGTTTGACTTGGAGTTCACTACTGCCAAGTCAACTAAATCACTGGTCTTCGCGGATTTGATATGCTCTCTCCCTACAGACTCTGTTCCTTCACACTCGGAAGATCATATACCGGACGAAACGCTGTTTCTTATCGATACTCGCGATCCTTGGTATGGTGACATTATAGTGTATCTTCAGACCGCGACATTTCGGTCTGAGTTGGATAAAACTGCCCGCCGTCGGATTCGGCACCAGTCCCAACCCTACCGTATAGTAGGAGATACCTTATATCGCATTGGAGTAGATTCGGTGCTCCGACGATGCCTTACCTTGGAAGAGGCTGAGAAATTCCTAAATGACTGTCACAGTGGCGCCTGTGGCGGACATATGTCCGGGTATGCTACTGCCCAGAAGATTCTGAGAACAGGTTATTTCTGGCCTTCTATATTCAAGGATTGTATCACTGCAGTCCGTAAATGTCATCCATGCCAGATTTTTCAGCGCAAGATGCGCGCGCCGCCGTTGCCATTGCATCCCGTTATTACCGTCGGCCCTTTTGTGAAATGGGGCATGGATTTTATGACGTGTAACCCTCACTCGGCCGGGGGGCATGCGTATATCATTGTCGCCGTCGACTACTTCACTAAGTGGGCCGAGGCGATGCCTACACTAGCTGCTGACGGAAGAACGGCTGCTTCATTTATATTCAACCACGTTATTGCACGATTCGAGGTTCCTCAAGCCATCGTCACTGATCATGGTACTCATTTCCGTGATTACATGATGACGGAGCTGACTTCAGCGTTGGGCTTGCGTCACGACGGCTCAACACCATACTACCCTCAAGCGAATGGTCAGGTTGAAGCGGTGAACAAGGTCTTGGTCACCATGCTTCAGCGAACAGTTGGGATTCATAAATCCAGTTGGCATCTCCAACTGTTCTCAGCTCTCTGGGCATACCGAACATCTGCTAAGAGTGCAACCGGGTTCACACCTTTTCAATTGGTGTATGGCCTGGAAGCTACTCTGCCGGTTGAATGCGAAATTCCTTCGCTTAAAATAGCTGTGGAGCTATTACCGGATACCTCCCCTGAGGAAGAACGTCTTCTGTATCTCGAACGATTGGATGAAACCCGTCGACTGGCTGCTTTGATCATCGAAGCACAAAAGAAGAGGGTCAAAACTCATTTTGATCAAACTGTTTCCCCTCGTTCTTTCACTGAAGGAGACCTCGTTCTCTTGTACGATCAGGCACATGATAAGCTTGGAGCCGGTAAACTCCAGCCTATGTGGCATGGTCCCTATATAGTAAAACGCGTTTTGAAAAATGGGGCCTACGAGCTTATAGATTACGAAGGAGTTCCGCTGGCGCAGCCCAGGAATGGGCTGTACCCTAAAAAGTACTACGCCTGAAGTGATTTCTTGGTGTGGTGTGTGTACATAGGTGTGTGATTGTCATTTGTGTGCATAGTGTGGTGTGCTTTGTAAACATCTTTCTGCTGATCGGGTCTTCCTGGTTGTGCAGATGTCTATTCATCCATTTGTTGGTTTCACGGATGGTGCCTCCCGTAGTACCAGGAATCTATCTTCCACAGCCTGGGTAATCTACGATCCTGCTGGTGAGTTGATTAACCTGCAAGGTGTGTGTTTAGGACGTACCACGAACAATATCGCGAAATATAGTGCCGTGTTGGAATTGTTAACCGAGGTAGTAAACCTTGGTATCCGTGAATTGCTCGTGTATCTAGATTCACAACTTGTAGTGTTACAGCTGAACGGACACTATTCGGTAAGGAACCCGTCCATCTTACGTCTGTATTTGCGTATTCGATTACTGGAAAGGAATTTTGACTACATTACATATCATCATATACCCAGGCATTTGAATACATTAACAGATGCAGTAGCAAATTTGGTATTAGACAGACATTTGCGCAATTTATAATCATCATCACATGTAAAGAGAGACTCATCCAGAAATAGATATGTATATATATAGATATCGAAATGTTTACATAGAGTGTGTCACATAAAACTCAAAAAATATACATAATCGTCTTAGTACATCCTGAGACACTGTGTCTCTCAAAAAATAGGTGTGGCATAAATCCTAAGGACTAATCCGCATGGTGCTCATGATAGCACGTCACTGCACGCACTAGGCGCCTCAGGATTCGGTGGACCCGATTCGGGACTCCCACCGTGTGGCGCTGGTATGCCATCGGTACGTCTGATAGCCGGGCATAATCTGGGATCCCATGGGCAATCCCCTCGAGGTTCTGGATCAGTTCCTCTCCTCCGGTGCCTTCCCCCTGGATCTCAGGGGCGAGTTGTGTCCTCCGGGAGATTGGAGACATCCCGGCTGGTCTCTCAGGTCCTACATCTGCATGCATATATAATTGTGTTAAGACGAATGTGTATTAACAAAAAAACATATAAACATAAAAATCAAAAATATGAGGTCTTACCCAGCTCCTCGTCCCAGTCATCTCCTTCTGGTAGTGGGAGATCTGGGTCCCCGGTAAAGTCAGTTCCCGAATAGGGCCAGTCTTCCACGACGATCAGCTGGCGCCGCAACCACCTAAAGAACTCTGGCCTCCAGGACATCTGTTGGCCACCTCCAGATCTGGGCATCAGTGCTGCCCAGCGAGCCATTCGTGGCTCTCGTGGTATCGGACTCGCCACTGCGGCCCCTTGGCCCTGGAAGATTGGTATGCGTTCCAGAATGAACGATACCAAGATGGAACCATACCCGAACTGTTTTAGTTTCCCCTGTTTGCACTTTGTGAGCTGCCTTTTCATGTTGATAGTTACTGCTTCTGCCCAGTTTAACAGTAGGGGACCCATACATTCTGAGGCCAACAGGAGTTGGGTCTTTGTGGCCTCGTGCGGGGCCTGCGATCCAGCAGCCCGCGTAATGGTATGGAGAACTACTCTTAGTGCCAGGTCTGGGATGGTGGAGATATCCACCTTCTTGCTTCCTGATCCTGTTTGTGCCCCGCGGCACACCCGTGCCATTACCTGTTCCATATTTTCCCCAAATGGCCTGCTTCCGGTCAATACAGGGATTGGACCTCTGCGGGACAATCCGGTAATAAAATAAACATCGGTGACCTCCAATTCTAACACCTGGTCTCGTAGCCTGAACACTTGTTCGTTTTCATCCCAGATGCTGATTAGATATTGGAGGAGCTCGGGCTGAGCTCGTAAACATGGCGTGAGGAAGAAATTCTTCAATCCACAGTTTCTAAGTGCGTTCATGCAAGCTTGGCTTTGCATGGCCTGTTCATCCTCGTCTCCGTGCTCTCATTCCTTCCATTCGATTGCCATTTTGAGTGATTATCTGCATTCATATGGTCAAAAACCCCTGATTAGATCTTTAGTGAGCTTCAAATTTCAAGAAATTTGGTTTAAAAGTCGAAATTTTGGGCGGAAATTTAGGCTCGGCCACTGGCGCGGCTGTTTTGCTAACAGTCGCGCCATGTGGCGCGAGCCCTTTAGTAAAAAGAGCTCATTGGCGCGGGTCCGTGCCCGATACCCGCGCCAATGGGCCCGGCCCTAAAATTTCAAAAATGCCCATGCAAGACTGATTTTTAAGGGAAAATCATTAAAAAATGAATGAAAATGTAGAGCAAGGGAGCGCCTCTTACCTGTGACAGACGAGAAGCTGAATGGTTGCCTGGATTGGTCGCAATCGCCGACGAAAGTTTCTGCTCCAAATGGACCACTGTTGTTTTCTACCAAGGTAAATAGTAAAAGTAATTTTATTTTTACCAATTAGACATATTTATAACTTTTTCGACATTAAAATGAGTTTTAAAAGTTATTTTTATCAAATATTTGCATATGTTATGTCGAAAATGGATTTTACGCTTGCTTGGTATGTGCAGCAACAGGTTTTTGCGGCTTAAAAGATGGACACGAGTTGTATTTTATACTTTTTCGGACTTGGTAAATACACGAAAAAGTCACTCCGGAGTCATCTTTCAGCTCTTTTCTGACTCTCTAAATATGAAAAGATCGCCGAGGCCCTTGTCGTTTCGATCTCGTTAAAATGGACACGAATTGACATTCACCCGGTATAAGTTTAACCCTTTTTCGGGCCGGGATGGATTGATTACGAAAAAGGAATACCCTAGCCTATTGCGACTAGGAGGTTTTCCCGGATATTGTTTTCTACCTTTTCGGATCTGGGGAACTATTGACGAAAAGGGACTTGTGGAGTTTTCTTTTCCGCTGTCTTTTCAAACTCTCTAAACATGAAAAGACGCCGAGTTCTTCCTTTGTCAGACTCGTTAAGCCCTGATGACATTGGATTTCGTCGAAATGACGTTCTCCGAGTTTCTCCTTCCTAGGACTCGTTAAATGCACTAGGATGGATTCGCCCGAAGGGCGGACTTATATCACAAGCATATGCTATCCCCTTCAAGCTTGTTATCAAAAATAATTGGGGTACTCGCAAGAAATGGTGGGGGAAAAATGGAACCATCGTCGTTGTCGTCGGCAGTATGTCGCTCTTGAACATGGCACTTGTCTGCATTCGTGTCGGGTTGGGGACATCTCATCTCGTTACTTCACTTTGCCTCCATGGGTTTGGGTAATCTCTTTTGACCTCTCATCTGTTCACTGCCTCGTCACCATGACCTCTGATCCGTTGATGTCAAATACTGCCAAGTCCACTGTCGTGCCGTTCATATGTTCAAGAGAAGTTGGCCTCTACAAATATCAACCTTCCTCTGTTTCTCATACGATCCTGATTCACAACAAAACATCATGTTCCTCTGTCTCGTGTCGATGATGTGGGAATCATTATGGCCCACCTTCGATCAAGATCACTTCCTGTCGACATCAACTCATTATCCAGGAAGTTGATCTAGAGACTCTTTATGGTACCTTGGAGCCTGCATGCCTCAATGGCAGGTTCATCGCATTCGACGAGAGGTTTACATCATTGGCCTCCGATCGAGTGATTCTGCGGGTGTTCGACGTCAACTCATTCATTCGCACGCCGTAGATTGTACCTGTAGTACCTTGAGGACCATTGTCATTATTGGTGGTTTCTCTCGCGTCGGTTAATAGCTTTCATCATTGGCTGGTAATCCAACGATGTTCTTGCATGTTCGACTTCAGCTCACACATTCACATGCTTGAACTTGTACTCTGTTGGGTCAAGATGGAGCGCAAGACCCTGGATTGTGTCTGTTGTAATCCAGGCTGCGATTGTGGATTATTATCATTATGTACACGACTCATTGATGGGATGGCTGCGACCATACCTGAGTCTATTTGTTTGATCTTAGCTGGATGGCTGCGCCCATACCCTGGATCCGGATTATAGCGTACTCTTTTTCTCGGATGGCTGCGTCCATACCACTTATACATCATGTACTTGAGATATCAGTTGTATCTTTCTGCGCAGGTTTTCTGATGGCGGGCTTTCAGTTGGACATGTTCTCGTAAAGCATTTCACCCCTCTCCCTCTCGGGCCTCATACTTTAGGGGGCATCTGTTACACAGTAATTTGTCACCGTCCTTACCATTTCCCATCCCGCACAACGGAAGGCCCATTCTGTGACCTGTGGACAGTGTCATGCCTTGAAATCATCATCAATGCATCCCTCTGAACATGAGCTTCATTTGCCCTTGAGACATCTCCTTGCAAAAGTCATGAAAAACAGCCCTTTTGGCATTGGCGCGGTCAGTCAGTTCAGCACTCGCGCCAATGAGAAATTACTGCAAAGGGGTCGCGCCACTTGGCGCTCTGTCATAGGGTCGTAGTCGTGCCACCCAATTTGGGAGTTGTTTTTTAAATAAGGATGGCGGAAGTTGAGTTCTAACAAATTCACAAACCATCACCTATCTTGAGTTGGGAGGTTGGCTGCGGGAGTTCTATGGAGGGAAGTGGTTTTGCCACCTCCCATGGAACTTTCCTTGTTGATAGGGCCAATCCCATAATAATAGGGATCCCAACTCCTCCTTCCCCATCTATAAAAGCTTGCTCAAATCAATGGCAAGCTAGTCTTGAAGTGCCTAAGCTCTGAATCTCCATATTCCCAAGAGCCTTTGTGTTGTAAAGCACCCTCTCTTTCCCTTAAGGCTGACTCAAGTAAGGAGACCATTTTCACGAGACTCTGGAGAGGTTTTCCCTTTCCTTGGCGAGCTTTGCGAGACGTGGACGACTGGAGACCCGTCCGAAGGAGACCGCGACGTCAGAACTTGGTTGTAATCTCTCTTCGCTGGTTATTTAATAGATGATTATGATTATGGTTCCACTTCGTTTTCCATCATGTTAATGTGAGTAACGTCCTTTCTGACTGACGTTTAGTTACGTATGTGGTTTCTATGCTTGTATCTGTTCGTTTCTTCCATGTGCAGGTGTTCATCCGCGGAGATCGTGGAGGGATTGTGATCTGCCAAGCTTGAGGAACGGGGACACTTCTTCTTCAGATCCTAGCGTTGGAATCCAGGTAGGCTCTTATCTCCAGCCTTTTCATTCGTAATTAGGAACCTGCGTCGTGACATTGTTTGTTTGTTGCTAGACCCCTGCTGGGCTAGTAGGGATCGCCTCTGTCCGCAGAGGGGATTTACCTCCTCAACAAATACATATGTAGGAGTTGTGCATAAATAAGCTCAGAATTTGAGCATTTTTAGTTGTAGTATTTCTAGTTCGGAATTTTCATCTTAAGAATAATGGAAGAAGTCCAAAGTGTAGCAAGTTTCGGGAGGATTTCATATTGGATCAACTCCCATTTGGGGTTGACTCCATTCCCAATAACAGCTACTGATCTACAAGTGCTCTTTGAATCCATGCCCAATGAAGGCTATTTTTCTACAAGTGATATTTGACTCCATGCCCAATAAAGGATACTGATCTACAAGTTCTCTTTGACTCCATGCCCAATAACGGCTACTAATATACACGTGCTCTTTGACTCCATGCCCAATGAAGGATATTTTTCAACAAGTTCTCTTTGACTCCATGCCCAATAAAGGCTACTGATCTACAAGTTCTCAACATTTCACTACTGAATTATTATCCCCAATTGGAGCCATATGTTGTAGCATAATTTGACTCAGTTAAAATTCAAGAGAGGTCCTAAGCAATTCAAGGTTGTTGAGGAACAATTGTTAGAATTTCAAGAAGACCTGCAATATTCTCAAAAGGATAACCACAAGCACAATGAGGATTCATCATCACATGTGCAATGGAACCAAATTTGGGGAAGTAGTAGCAGCATTGGAAGTGAAATCTAAGCCAGAGGAATAGAAAAGAAGAAAAGCGCGCAGAAAGGGTCAAGTCAGGCTTATTCACGTGCAAAACAATTCATGAGTTGGGCCGATTGATGTGCTCAGAAAATTGCACACAAGTCAGGGTAAAGTCTTGCAAATGTATGTGCAAAACAGTGTTTGGAGGCTTAATTTCAATTGCATGTGGAAGGCCTTATCACATATCACAAATTTCAATCACAAGCTTAGTAGGAAAGACGCTAAGGAACATCTTATAAAGACTGAAATGTGAAATGAAGTAAATTTCATATCACCAATTGCGATTTTTTATCAGCCCCACCTCCACTTGCCATGTCATCCCTACTGTTATTGCACATCGTACGTTGCAAGTTTAGGAGGAAAGGTGCTAAGGAATGTGTTAAGAATATCGATGTCTGAAATGCACTATGAAGACCGGATGTGATATAGTTCGAAGCTCGAATCTGAAGTATTTAAAGTTCGGTCGTGGGACCCTCTTACACATCGCACATCGTGCATTGCAAGCTCAAGAGGAAAGGCACCAAGGAACAAGGTTGAATTGATGAAGTGCGAAGTGCATTAATGAAGAAGACACGATTGAAGTTATCGCTAAAGTATAAAGGTTTTTAATCTAGGTACATGGGTTTTTCCTTTGTAAAAGTCACATCGGAGGGAAAAAGAAGATTATAACGTATAAAGTTGGAAGGATGAGATGTGATAGAGAAGCGGATGTGATACAATTTTGAAAGGTAATGGAATATCTTTTAAAGTCCAGTCTTACGGCAGTTACAAGGGAAAGTATGAACACAAGACAGACCCAGGTAAGAAAAGACCCGACCACGTGTAAAAAAGTATCCTATGCATTGCACCTTGTAATAAAAGAGAGCTTGAACATATCAGTGGTGAGCTCGGGTAAGTGACCCGATATAGAGCAAAGGAGAAGAGAAGACGGAATGTCGCAGGGACGAGAGGAAGAGGTAGAGCCAGGTGGTAGGTGACATGGTGACAGTGTTTGAAATGGAAAATCATGGGCAGAGTCGGGTGGATATGTGTTTATGCAAACTGTTAGGATATCACAGTAGAAATTAAAGGAGACACATTAGAAACAAATCAGATTTAGAAAAAGGATTATATTTCAAGTTTTATTTTATTTTCTTTATTAATATCAAAGCTACAATTTTGTCCTCGATTGCAATGTAATACGTAGTTTAACAGTTTAGGCAGTCTAGGAGTTTCAAGAAGCTCGAGAAGTTACAAACTGTTTATTTATTTATTTAAGGATGTGAGAAAGAGAGAGGAAGGGTTTCGAGTTCTGGACCTCTTGGGGACTACATTTTGTACTTATTTTTCTGATGGGTGAATGAAAGAAGCAGCAAGTTTCCTGCAAATGTTGATGGTGATTTGTGTCTCTTGTGCCATTTTATGTGGTTTTCTCATTGAACGAAGTGAAGTAAAGAAGCAGCTGGTCTCTTATTTACGTTTGTAATTAAGAGTTAAATAGCCTTAATAAGTTCTCCTTCACTCCATCTCTTCTCCCTTCACAAATTATCTCTGAAACTTAAAAGTAATAAATTATGTTTTTACAACATATTATTTTGAGTTTCCCCTCTCTTCAAAAACTCTCTGAAACTTTAAAGTAATAGATTATGTGTTTACAACATATTATTTTGAGTTTTCTCTCTCTCCATGAATTTCCTCTGAAACTAAAAATTAATAGATTTTGTGTTTACAGCATATTACTTTGATTTTCCCCTGCAGTTCTTCATTTCCATTCAGATATCAATAGTCAATGGCATTGTGAAATCTTTTATTATTCCAGATCATTAAGGGTTTTAGAAAACTAGTTTCCAGTGGAATAGAACTAAGACTTGATGATAAAATTATTTCTATGACACACTTTTAAAATGTATTAAGCATTGATTCCTTTCACAACTGAGGGATTGTCTCTTAAGATACAACAGGACCAATCGGGTGTTAAGCTATGGATCAAGTATCAGTAATAACAAGGAGAGAATGAACCGTCATATCACTACATATCATGATCATCAGATTACAAGTTACAAAAGTACATACTAAATAAACACACTTTACCTAACTTTACGCTAGACCAAGTTATACTTAACTATTTTCTTTGTGTCAGAATATCCTAACATCCCCCATTAAGAATAACTTGGGATAGGATTGAAGGATTTACAAAGGTGACACAATAGGAGAAGGAAGGAGGCATTAGAGTCTATCCCGTGTTAATGATAACTTTCTTGAACTCCAATCATAGATCGAATTTTGGTAAACTTCGCTTTTGTGAGAGCCTTTGTAAAGATATCAACAACTTGATAATTGATTGAACAATAGTGTGCTTCAAGAAAATGAACATGAATGAGCTTTCTGATGAAGTGCATCTGTAGTTCAATGTGTTTTTTGTGTTGATTTTGAATTGGATCTTTGCATCGCTAAATGGAACTTTGATTATGACGCCAAAGTGTGGTTGGATGTTGCTCATGAAGATCAAATTCAGACATGATGTGACCAAGCCACAATGATTATTTGTTGGCTTCAACAACACCACGATACTCTTCTTCTTCTGAAGAAAGATTGATGGCACTTTGTTTCTTACAAGACCATCTAATAGGTCCTGAACCAAGAGTGAATACATAACATGCACTAGAATTTTGATCATCGGGGTCACCAGCCCAATCAAAATCAGTGAAACCAACCAACAATGGAGATGTGTCTTCACCATAATGAATCTCCAACTAAATTGTGCCTCAAACATATTGAAGTATTATTTTAGCTTCTTTCCAGTGACTTTCATGAGGTTTTTTCATATACCGAGAAACAAGACCAATGACAAAGGAAAGGTCAAGATGGGTATGGGTTAGATACAGAATTTTACCAAAAAGTGGATGGTATAAGGTAGCATCAACTTCAGGGGAATTACAAGTGACTCAAAGCTTGAATCTAGACTGAAAGGGAGAAGGAGTTGACTTATAGTCTTCCATGTGAAAGTGGCGTAGAAGATCACTTGCATACTTGGATTGAGAAAGGGTAATGCCTTCTTTGGATTGCAAGACTTGAAGACCAAGGAAATAATGCAAGTGTCCTAAGTCTGTCATTTCAGACTTATTTTTGAGACTAAAATTCACATGGTTTATATGGTTTGGATCACTACCAATAGTGATAACATCATCAACATAAATAACAAGGATTATTAAGGACTTACCAACTTTCTTGGTGTATATAGTGTTGTCGGAATGACATATAGAAAAGACATTATCCAAGAGAAAGTTATCCATTTTGGCATACCAAGCCCAAGGGGCTTGTTTGAGACCATAGAGAGACTTACTAAGGTGAAAAACAAGGTTAGAGTCTTTTTGGATAAAGCCATGGGGTTGTTCCATGTAGGTTTCTTCATTCAATTCGCCATGTAAAAATGTGGATTTAACATCCATTTGGTGGATTTCCAATTTAAAGGAGGCAACAAGGGAAAGAAAAAGGAGGATATAATTCATTTTGGCAATGGGGGAGAAGGTTTCAGTATAGTCAATGCCTTCAACTTGTGAAAATCCTTTAGTAGCAAGACAAGCTTTATTTTTATCCACTTTTCCATCTGGTCCAAACTTTGCTTTGTAAACCCATTTCATCTAAAAAGTTTTCTTCCCTTTGGAAGAGGAACAAGATCCAAAGTATCATTTGCCAATAAGGAATGATATTCTTCATTCATAGTTGCATCCCAATCTAGATGACCTGAAGCTTCTTCAAAGGTATCTGGATCATAATTTTCTAGAACTTGAGCCAGTAAAGAAAAGGCTATGTCGAACTGAGAACGTGTACGACATTGATCTGTAGGGTCACTTGTAAGAGAACTTGTTGCATCTCGAGTAGAGCGGACCCATTTTGGAAGTTGTGGAGCTAAAGGAATATCTTGAGGTGATGTTGGAGGATTTTCATCCTTGCTTCCATCATCTGAAGTAGAAGTGGTGCTGTCAGAAGTAGAAGAGATAAAGAGAGGTGGCACATATGTCGAATTAGGCTCGCAGGCCAAAGGTGGCACACCCGCCGTACTAGGCTTGCAGGCCGATATATTTCATCAAATTTCACATCTCTTCTAATGATTACATTTTTGGATTTGGGTTGAAGAAGTCTATATCCTTTGACATCTTCAAAATATCCAACAAAAATAAATTTTACTCTTATGTTCCAAGGCTTTATGTTTCTCATCTGGATTATGGGCCCAAGCTTCACTTCCAAAAACATAAAAGTGACTTACATCTGGTTTGATTGAGCTAAAGGTTTCTTCTGTAGTGATATTCCTTAAAACCTTAGTAGGAGTGCGATTTACTATGTAATTTGCACAGCTAGTTTCTTCTGCCCAAAAATTAAGAATAAGTCCTTTTGATTGAAGCATACAATTAGCCATTTATTTTAGTGTGTGATGCTTCCTTTCAGCTACACCATTTTGTTGTGGAGTATACGGAACAATATGTTGCAATTGAATGCCATGATCAGTGCAAAAGTTGAAAATTTTTCTGTTAACATATTCTCCACAATTGTTATATATTAACTTAATAATTTGATGTCCAATTTTTTTCTCAACAAAGGCCTTAAATGCAAAGAACATGCTAAAAAAATCACTCTTGAGTTTTAAGAAGTATACCCAGGTGTGTCTGGAAAAATCATCAATGAAATTTAAGAAGTACTTGTATCAAGAGAAAGAAACAACTGGAAGTGGACCACATAAATCACTGTGCACAAGCTGCAAAGGGGTTGAAGTGTGCCAAGATGCACGTTTTTCAAAACTATCCCGATGATGTTTTATGAGTGCACAATTGGAACAAACACCATCTTAGCAAGATACCATAAGAGGACTTGTCACCATATTTTATTTATGTAGAGTTTTAAGAGAGAGATAGTTTAAGTGACCAAATTGCTCATGCCAAAATTTGCTCACATCATCATTATGAGCAAAAAAAATGGAGGGGGGACTTGATGACCCAAATTTTTCAAACTTATACAACCTTGTGGAATCACTGGCAATTCCAGTAGCTAAAATATATCTGGGATCTTTTAGGTCCTTAATTACAACATCTGAGGTGAGAATTCTACAGTTTTCCCTTCACCTAAATGAGTTATCTGATAAACAAATAGGAGGTTGCAGGACAAGGTAGGAACATATAATACATCATTAAACTGACCATTATCTAGATGAATGGTTCCAAACCCTACAACACTAAGAGATCTATCATCACCAACATAAATATTTTTGGTGTCACAATCATATAAAGAAGAAAACATGGCTTTATTTTTGGCCATGTGGTAAGAGGCTCCAAAATCAATGAGCCACTCATGAGAATGAGAAAAATAAGATACATTCAATTCATAGCCATATATTGATGCTTGATAACCACATGTAGAAAGTGCCATTCACGAAGATGAAGTTGAAGAGTTCTCCAAATGGATGTTGTGCTTCTTCATTGCTGCTCACAAGGCTTCCATCCTCTTAAAACATTTTGACTCTATGTGGCCATCACGATTACAAAAGTTGCAATGTCTATCTGTCTTCTTCCCTTTGTTTTTATTTTCCTTATCAATTTTTTGAGTTGTTTTTTTAGTTTATGGTTGAGACTGCTTAAGACCCTTGTTTGGTTTATTACCATTCTTTTTAGGATTTTTCTTCATAGGATTCTTTGTATTTGGTTGTTGCTGGGATGCTAAGGATATCTTAGAAAAATTTCCAGTATTAATAAGACTGAGGTGTAAGATTTTTTCTTGTTCTCTTATCAAAGAATCGCAAAAGGCATCAAAAGAAGGGCACTCGTAGGGTGTTCCTTGAGAAATGGGGGATTCTCTAGTGGAATGGAAGGTGGAAACAAATACAGAGTATACAGGGCCTAACTTAGAAAGAATGGAATAGATAATTATACCATCTTCCTTTTTGACCTTAAAACCTTCTAAGAGAAGTCTAAGGGTCTTGAATTTGGACAAAAAATCTTCAATAGGGGAGAAATTATTGGCGTCCAAAGTAAGCAACTCATTTTCCAGCTGGTGGGCTCTGATTTAATTTTGAATGCAAAAAAAAATATTTAATTTTTTTATAGCTTCATAAGGGGAGCCAATTAATTGGATATGAAATATAATATCTTGAGCAATGGACATTCATATCAACCCTCGTGTTTGATCTTATTTATTTTCCCATTTAGCCTTTTTATCTTCATCGGTAGGTTTAGATTCTAGTCCTGAGGCTATTCTATAAAGCCCTTTACTTATAAGTAAGTCTACCATGTAGGATAGCCATTGGAAATAATTGGTGATGTTAAGAATAATTGGGTATGTACTTTCTATTTTTCAAAACTGAAGATATAAAGGTTGAAACTAACTACTCCAATGAAAATATCTCGAAAAATTAGGCCGGTTAAAAAATAAACAACCCTAAAAATAGCTCTCAGATGAAGAAGTTATGCATTTTTAAAGAAAATTTGTATTAGACGCCAAGTAGTCACGTAATAGGTTGAAAGTTGATGATGAAGTTGTACTTAAGAAAGAAAAACCTCCCCTTTCCAAACTTAATACAATAAGCTCACTTAAAAAAAAAATACTACTTTATGTGACACACTTTTATAAAAAAGTGAGAGTCACTTTTACAATGTTACTTTATGAACTAATGACCAAGTAGGTTGTAACTTAAATAAAATACAAAGTGACTTTAGACTGTCAGTGACTCACTTTTTATAATAGGTGAGAAACATTATTACATAAAGTAACCTTAAAACATAAGTTACATGTGTTTTTTTTAAATAACTTACAAAAGTCCATTTTAAAAAATAATAATTTAATAAAAAACTTTCTGGAAACAGTAACTTGACAAAAAGATTTTTAGAAAAAGTCACTTTACAAAGAAACTTGAACCCAAGTCCGCTATTCTCATAAACTAACTTTATACCAAGTGAGCTGGTAAACAGATTTAGTAATTGTTGGAAAGGAGGAAGGGTTTTTTTTTTTTTTTTTTTTTTGCATGTTCTTTCTCTTGCAAAAAAACAACCATAGAAATAAAAACAAAAAAAGTAAAAGCCTTACGACTTGATGTTATATTTTTGGTTAGTATGACTGGAAACTAATTATTTTTCTCCCTATTTTTGATTTCCTAAAATCGCACGAAGTCGCGGGGAAAGAGCATACGTAGGAGAAAAAACATGTCTTTATGTTTCTGGTTTTCCAGATCGCATAGAGCGTAGAGCAAAGAGAATACACAAAGAGGAGGGTGTAGATCCGGTAATAAAAAAAATGACTATAAACCGAAATAAACATAGGGATGAATAAATATATCTGCAAAAAAATAATTTATACCTCCAAATCTAAAATGACATAGCTAGGGAAACCGGAAATATTTTTGTACGAAATGAAAGGGGTTCCAGACTGGAACAGAGGCTTCTAACACAACAAAGCAGTTCTCCCAGCCCGAAAGTGGTCAGAAACAGTAGATCTGGAAAACAACAGTTGCATGCAGTCAAAATCGGCATCGGATTTGGATCAACAACGAATGCAGCCCTCAAACAACTCTGATACGATGAAGGAAATTTACAGGGTAAGTTCCTTAGATCAAAAAACCAAAGGTCACCACTCGCAAACAGATCACAGATCAGTACACTAGTATTTGATGTGGTTAAAACCCTTAAAGAGGGAAAAAATCCACGACCTAAGCCAACACGACCACTTGAGGTAAAGAAAGAAAATTTACATAAGATTCTCTCATAAATGGTCACCGGACAAATGACCCTCCTTGCTCTTTATTTAGAGATCATGGATAAATCAGGTATTAAGCCACAAATAAAGTGTCGGTAATACTGGGGAGAGAATGAACCATTGGATCTCTACATATCGTGACTGTCAGATTATAATTTACAAAAGTATAAACTAAAGAAACACACTTTACCTAACTTTATGCTAAACCAAGTTATACTTAACTATTTTCTATGTGTGAGAATATCCTAACATCCCTAGCAATCATACCATTGTGAGGAGAGTTCCAACATTTAGAGTGTCTTTTATGCTTCTTTGAGAGAGAAAGAACTTTCAAAAGAGATTGAGAAAAATAAATCCTTGTTGAGAGTTTTTGAGCATCATTGCTCAAACAATTCTCTTCAAGTGTCTTTGATACTTCGATTGTGACTCTTCTACCACCAACAATCAATAAAGAAGATAATTTTGTTATACCTTTGTTGATTTTTTTTTCTTCTTTAATCTTTTTTATGTGTTATTTAGTGTAGTTTTAATTTAGTTTTGTTCATGCACTGCTTCTATTACTTTCAATACTTTGTTTATCCATGTTTTTCCACTAACAACATCTAATTGTTTGTATTTTCCTTGTAGGTAACAACCAACTCCAAGGATGTATTTTTGGGACCAGTCAACAAACACACCGATACAACACACACTTTTGAAAAGGGCACTGATAAGCACACTTTATTACCATTGAAGGATGAATGTGTAGTGGAATGTATTAGTAGTGCTAATTATGAGTGAGAATGAGTTTTTGAAATAGGAAGTTAAAGAGGAAACAAGATATACATTACCTTATGAGATAGAGATAGTTGTTGAGGTAATTGATTTGCCTTTAGAAAATCAAATTTTATTAAATAAGCATGATAATATGATGAAAAATGAATTGTCTAGTGAAATTTTGATAAGAGCAAAGATAGATTATCCAATGATATCTACTACAGAAGAGAATTTTCAACAAGAGATTATGATGGAAAGAAATAGTGAAGAAATTGTCATATATGAACAACATGAAGAGGAAGAGCAAGAGGTTTTCTTGAGAGAGAATGGGGGGGGTTTTGTGAAAAAATTCAAATTGATCTTGAAAATAAAGATTTTTGTGTACTGATTGTGGAAGAGGAAGTATTTGTAGGTTTGAGGAAGGATGAGTATGAACAAGTGATACATGTACGAAACAATGAGGCGCAAAATAAGACAATGGAGTGTATATGCGTGGAATAAAGGAAGGAAGGATAGAGGAATATGAAGATACCTTTCTTTCAGGTTGTCCTAGCAGTTATATACATGGTAGTGATTTTGATGGTTGAACATGGGTTTCATAAGCCTAATGAATAAATTGTTTTATTTAACATGTTTGCTTCATGTGTAGGTGAAATCAAAGAAAACAAGAACAGATTGAAGATGAAAGCTAAAGAAATAAATCATGAAAATACTTCAGCTATGCAGACAAGATTATTATATTTTACTCAATTTCAAGAATAAATCAAGGCTCCAAACCAAAATACCAGAGTACAATTGATAAGCAAACCAAGTCTACATCCAGCAGATAGTCCTTGTGATCTAGGAGGAAAATAATTGAAAAGAACACCTTATGCACTCAAATTATTTCAAACTTCTGAATGAAGGCAACAACAATGAAGAATTTATGGATAAGAGTCCAGGAAAAATTGTGTTCCTTGGGAGTCTAATGCAGGAGAATCTTACCTTATGAAAAATACATGTATGTAATTTCCGTTAAGTCTAAGAAGGATTTAGAAAATAGTAAATTATATGAAATTCTAGAGAGGAAATGATTGAAAATAATTTTGTTTGTTTAGAATACAGTAAAGATAGTTTCCTAAGGTTGAGAGGATTCCCCTCAACTTCCTCCAAATATGTATGACAGGAATTATGTCTTGAAAAGTTTAGATCTTCTTTCCCTAAGAATAAATAAGGGTGCAATTCATTTATCGAGCAAGGAAAATCTTGAGGTTCAATATTGAATTAAAATTTGTTTTGTCAGTAATTAATAAAGTTATGCCAAAATTCATTTTAATATGAGAGTTTTGGTTCTAGATGCCATCACAAACATTCTTTATAACTTTGAAAAATAAGACATTCAATAATAAAACTATAAACAACCATCGTCATATACAAAGATGCATTACTCACAACTCTATTTAGCATTAATAACAAACACCTATTTAAGTTTTTTAAAAGTGGAGACTGTTTTTATCCATTCAATCTATGAGACTCATATTACCAGGTTCTACAACATCATAGTGAATAAATTGAGATCTCAACAACATTTGAAACCATCATCAATTAACCATCTTACAAGCTAACCTCTTTACCCTATCACCAAAGAATCTTTACATAGTAACCATGGCTAAACTTGTCCAAATCAACTCAATTACAAAAGGATTTTGTTCCACAATAAAATCATGTAAAATTGATAGTTTAATGGCCTACTCAATTCAAAAGGAGCAAACATAATAAACAAAACAACCAATCACTAGATTGATCATTCCTAGTGGTCGAAGATAAAGATAATGTCATTATGCATGATAAGTTAGGCGTTGTCATTTGTAGCACCATTGCTACGGATAAGCATAAAATCATTGTTGGCACGAGCATTGAAGCAAGTTTCTTCATATTTAAGCAATCAAATATTCCCAACATTGTTTAGAATATAAACTCTTAGTGTATTTAGAATATTTCCAATGTTATGATGTATACCTATGACTCAGCTATGGCGAAGGGTTGAAAGTTTCTTGGGAGTGAAGCAATCAAATATTCCAACATTCTTCGAGAAGGGCATGATGACCTACAAAGACCCTTAAACATTAACAAATTGGACTTTAATATATTAAAAATTGCTTATTTTGAAAAATAATATGTATTAAAAAGTGTTTGCATGATTGTAGATGTCATTTCTAATTCTATTTCCACCCTTTAAAAATGAAAAAAGAAGGGGGAATCCTAACTAACTCCACCACACAAAGGCATTTAGCTGACATGGAACCCAAATCAATTAAATAATTAAAAAAAGGGAAATGATATATTATCGCTTCAATTTATAAAGTTGAGAGAAAACGTGGCCAATGAACAATACGTAAGGGTAGCGACGTAACGCCTTGTGATATTTTTTTTTTTTGTATATTCATTTTATTGGGCATTATTATAAATTATGTTGTGATTTGGCGTTGACATTAAATGTTTTATGGGCCCGCCCATGTGAACACTGAAGGCCGCGTTATGCAGTTTGATTTGATATAGTGAAAGAGGATGTCGGTATTGCTGATGCATGTGCATGTCCATGTGATCTCAAAAGTCTCTAGACTACACATGTGGGTTTTGGTTGAAATTTGACCAACGTTAAATATGTTTTGAAATAAAATATGTTATGTTTAAAATGTATGATAGATTTTTAATGGAGTGTGTTTATATTTTGGGTTTGGTAAAGTGGTATTTTTGAATAATTATTTTATTTATAAAATTTTAAATTTTAATTATTTGAATTCAAATGGGGTGAAGTCTCATTGTTTAGGCTTTTGTTTTTTCAAATTAGGTGAATTCTAATGGTTTTAGGCCTTTGGAAATTTTTTGGGGAGATAATTATATTTCATTACTCGAAATGGATATTAAAGGTATGAATAGATTTAAAGTTCAAATTTTTCTCGAGGTATTTTGTTTATATAAATTTAAGTTTAAATTTTTTATTTTAATAATTTTGGTTAGATTTTGAGTAAAGCTTATCAAAAAAATCTTTAGAAGAAAGGGAAAAATGTAGAATGTTTAGATTACGTTTTCAAATTGCTTTATTTTTTTTTGTGGTTCACGATATTTGGAGATCAGTGACCGCAATGTTCATTGAATAATTGTATCAGACAGATCTACCTAAAAGGATAACTTTCTGTCGGCTCAACCATGGAACCTAACCCCAAGAGTGCTAAGAGAGTTGAACCCGTAACATCTCAATAGCAAAGGTGCTTTAGCAATGGGGACTCAACCAACTGAGCTAACCCTCGAGGCTTTGAATTGTTTCTATTCTGCCTAAAGATGCTACCATTTAGATTTTTTTTACACCATATATTTTTTTTTCAATTTTGCCTAAAATTTGACTAAAAGCATAGAAAATTGTTGGGATTGCAAATATTAATTGTTGAGATTGCACAATGGGTGAAATAAGGATACTTTAAGGGTGCCAAATCTGTTAAATACCTAATCCTAGTCAATGGGACTAAAATAATTTCTTTAGAGCTAAAACCCTAAATGTAATCCAACTATTCCTTACTTTATGGAAACTCAACAACTAAGAATTATAAATCATCCATCTATTGAGATCACGAGATTGATGGCTATGGTAGAAATATCGATGCCCTATTTTCCTTTTCCAACGATCACTTACTCATCCCTTAAGGCCATTAGAATTCCTAAAGAGAGACCTATAAATGGGAGTTGTTGGATAGTTGGCATTATTAGGATGGCATGGGGCATTAAGTGTGTTGGAATTGATGTCAACTAGGTTAGGATGATAGATGCATAGTGTGATTGGCATTGATGTGGTGTATTACATGTTCAGTTGGAGTTGGAGCATTGGAGCCTTGTCCAAAGAAAAATGGATAGTTATAGCTTTGAAGGTATTTATGCCTCAGGAGATCAGTATAGATGCTCCTGAAAATGACACAATTGGATAATGCTCGGAAAGAGATTTCCAACGTTATGTTGAAGTTTGAATTTGGCCCCGGAGAGTAAAAGATATGGCAAGTTAAAGTTAGCTGTCCAAAATTCAAATTTGGTGACCTGACCATGGGCATCATAGCATTGTTGGCATATAAGTGGCATAGAGGTTGACGAATCAGAAGTTTAGGAAAAATGGCATGCAAGTCCACCGGGGACACATCACCTCGACATATTGACCCTCACAATTTCTAAAAGTGGCAGATGTGCTAAGTTCTCGGGATAGGACCATTGGGACGATGTGGCACATGGGCTGAGATGTTTTCTAACAGGTGCGAATGTGGACCAATGACAAAATATTAGGAGAGATGGTGCGATTCCATGGGGGACACATCACCCTGACCATTTCCAATGGATTCATAAATGTTTTACTCCAAGGATATGACACTGGGGAGACAAAAACATTATTGTTTGTTGCAACTAAAATATTATTGTTCCAACTAAAGGAACTTGATAGCATGGACCAATCAGCAAAGGACACATGTGATGTAGGAGTATCTTACCTCTAGGCCTAAAAATTTTGACTTGAATTAGTGGTTTTCATTTACCAAGGGACTTGGTTCCCTAGTTGAGTTTAATTATTTAAATTAAATATGTTTTCCTATAATTATAGAAGAATTGTACATGAGTGATTGGGAGTGAGGATATTGTAATCATATCTAATTCTTAGAACATGTATTGAGAATGTTTAAAAGAGTTAGAGAGATCTTAGGGTTAGATGTATTAAGGGAAATGAGGGTCTAGAGGATCGAGAGATAGAGATTTGTTGAGTAATTAGCGGATCTAAACTAGATTATGGTTTCAAAATCCCTTGTGTAAATATGTAGGCTTATAGGTAGATTAAAATAGGTGTGTGAAAGAGAGGAGAGTAGAGGAGTGAGACCAAGCATTAACACGAGGAAAAAGGAGGCCAATTACATGTAAATCGAGTTAGGAGAGACCTTCTATAATTTTGTACATTTATACGAGAATTTGATTAATACAAGGAGAAACACTCTATGTCAAGTGTTTTGAAGTAATTGGTGTGGATATTGTTATCACCCTAGTAATTCTCAGGTTGTGGGATGAGGATTTTTGCAGTTAAGAAAACCAGGGGTAACCAATAACCGCTTTCAGAATTCATGATCTGGCCTTCTTGAGTTCTGGAGAGGGATCTCTCCTAAAGATTTAACTTTGTTTTATAATTGGGTTTTAGGCTAGCTATGAGTGGAAAATGGGGCTTGTTTTGAAAGTGTGGTGGGAATACAAAGTGTTTCAAGGTAAACCAGAGGGATCTACCAGAACATTGGGCTATGGAGTCAACTTTCTAGGCAAGTAGAGCTAAGAAATAAGACTTAAAGATGTAAATGTACTAAGGGCAGGGTTGATGACCTTCAAAATATTTAAATAGGCTTTGTTGATGGAATGGGTGAAATCTGAACAAAAGGGCACTTAAGAATCCTTAAGTTATAGAAAAGAGGATTGAAGGAGGGGATCAAACAGGGACCTAGAGCAATTAAGAATTCTATAGTCCGGTTATCAAGCAGAAAACATAATAATTCCAACTAGTTACAAACAAGGAGATTTTTATCACTAATCTTGTCTAAATTCTCCTAGTTGATCATTAAAGATAAAAACACATTAAATGAATGTATGTAAAATTTTTAAAGAAAAACAATGAAAACTTAAAAAAAACTAGACTTATCTAGACAGCACAAGAATCCTGAGTTATGATGTCTTTAATCTCAATTCCAGTCTGCTGCTTTGCTAATTGACTCACACCAACTTCAATATATCCAGCAAAATGGCTATAGTAGTCTTGATAAATTTTATTCTACGCTAAATACTTTGAATGATGAAGTATTTATACAAATAAATTGTTTACACAATATCTCAAAGTTTGAGATAATGTTTCAAGGAAAAATAGGAAATGTAACATAAGAAGAGGGACAACAACAAAACAATTTGCAAGCTGTTCTCTTTTACAAGGAAATATAGAATTGATTATACTAATCAAAAATATTTTATGATGTGCTGTGAGAATTGCTGGCATTGGATGCATTATCTCGTGGAAGATGGCTTGTAGATCACTCCTTCTCTTCACTTTCAACCCTGATACTCTTTATAATCTGATTTTCACAGTTTTACTGCTGTAATTGAAAAATAACCAGCAGTAACATTCTTTTTACTGATACTCTTTGATAATCTGATACACTTTGACCTTGAATTTTTACCCTAAGGTAAAAGTAAAATAGGATTTCTTTATGTGACTTTCCTGCATCTTTTACCTGTCAAATTCACATCAGATCTGTGAATTATTGCCATTGTTGAGCTGTTGGGATCTTTTTACTCTTCAATTTTCTGTATCTTTCATCAGCCTCTATGTATTTAGCAAAGTCTGGCTTTACTATGAACATATGTTTAATTTCATTCTCCAAAAATAAAAAGTTCTCAAAATATTGAAGTATCACTTTGCCACTTGGAGATCCTTGTGGAAAAGGCTTTTTAGCCTGCTCCTTAGCATGGGCTCTAATTTTCTGATCATAATCCTTCTGTGGCATTAATTTTTCATTCAGTGCATGAATATCTGGAAGTCCTACTTCTAGCAGCAAGTCATACTTGGTCTTGAATTTACTGATTGAGATGTTCATATTATCACACTTTTCTTCCAGATTGTTCATAATGTTTCTCTTTGTTAGGACCTTTTTTATTTCAAGGATAGCCTCTGTCCTGTCAAGAATTTTTATTTCTTCTAGTTCTTCCCTATTTTTACTATTAAAAAATTATATGAGCTGAACTGCTTGTGGTGGTTTATTGCCAAGTTCCTTCTTTGGTTTATCAATTTCTGTTAAGGAAGCTTGTAGTAGATATTTTTGCTCATATATTATTTGAATAGAAGGCCATTGTGAGTGAATGCCTTCAGTGATTCTTGTCCACAAATGATTTTTTATGTAGGCAACCTGTTCAGTAAGATTTACCTACTATTGAAGGATTTTCACCTGTTCCTGTAATCTGTCAACCCTCTGTTCATGTCCTTTGGAAGCGATTAAGGCATCTCTTTTAGATGTTTCCAGATCTTTGATGGTGCCTTTTAAACTAAGTATTTCTTGATCTTTTATAGACATATCTTCCATGGCCCTGATTATTGCAACTGTTTCTCCTACTGTATTTATCTGTGATGTTGATGAGGAAGTGGCAGAGATATCTTTAGAAATAATTGACACTGCAGTTTCCAATACTCCTTGTGGTGCCAAATGTTCTGCCAGTGTCAATGGAACAATTGTACTTATAGTTGGGATAACTGTAGGAATGCAAACCTGCTGAGCTTTCTTTATATTCCCATTTTCTTGCATGAAAGCTTCTATTTGGCTTTCCATTTCCTTAATTTGGGCTGTCATCTTTAGAACAAGCTGTTTTAATTCATCATTTTATGTCTCTTATTGAATAATTTATTTTGCCTGGGGATTTTCACTTTGAGGCAATTTCAGTTGTTTCCTGAGAGCTAATATGTCTTTGTTTTTCTGCTTGATTATGGCTTTTTCCCCTTCAATGTTTGTTGGGTCAGCTCCTGCTTCAATTACTATATCTTCCAATGCTTTGATTCTTAGGTTATTGGCATACAATGAGGCTTTATCCAATTTCATTTGATTCTGAAGGTTTATGAGTGTTTTCTCAAGCCTAATAGAATTCATAGTCTTATTGACTATTTTAGAATACAACATCTCTGTATTTCTCTTGTGGAATTCTATTTGGTCCAATTCATGGACATCATCTGCATCAACTTCTAGGTCTGTCTTTAAATAATCTGCAATTTTTTTTGGATCAGCTGTTGTGGGCTTCAGAAATGACATAACCAATTGGTTTGAAGAATAATCAAAAGTTGAGAGGAGTCTATCTTTATTCCTTGGATTTTATTTAAGAAACTTGGAATATACTTCACTTTTGATTTCTTCATTCTTTTCTCTGATTTTTCTGAACCTGATTTGAATATCTGACTCTGTGTTGTCAGGTTCTTTGGAAGAAGAGGGCATATTAACATTTGTTTGTTTATCAACCATGATAGTGTCTTTCTGCTGTATTTCAAGTTGGACATCTTGAAGCTCCTTAAATGTTTCATTTACAATTAAAGTGGCCTCATCATCAGTTTGATGGCCATTGTTGTCTTCAATATTAATTTCTTTGTCCCTTTCTTCATCAGTCAATTTACTTTTCTTATTGTAGGGAATTCTGAATCTCTTATCTAGAATAGTTTCAGTTGTGAAACTATCTTCCTTTCTGCTTCTTTTATGAAGAATTTCAGTTTCTTTGTTGACTGTAATAACCTGTGTTTGATCTACCTATTTATCCCTTTCACTGTTTCCCTGTATGCCTTGTGATTCATAATCAAATAAAGTATTTGGTTCCCACTCAAGTTTATTGGCATATTTTTCAATTTGAGGCTTGGGATCATGCAAGAAAGTAGACAACTTGTATTTCAATCTGATCATGCTTAAAACACTCTGAGGATCATAATTCCACATAAAACTGTATGGGAATTTATATTCTTTCAACTTGACATTACTTTCATTTGCTGCTTCTCTGTTGTTCACAATGAATGGTCCGATTTGATTTTTCAGTTTGAATTGAGTCTTTTTCCTAGAGGCCATGAAATTGACTTCATATGCATTTAAAAGTTGCCTCAAATACTCTAGAGCAAAAATTCTTGTAGTCACAAATTTAGGAAATTTATATGGAGCCAAGAGTGCACCATATATTCTTATCTCTGTGTAGTTCTTGTATAAGTACCATTCCCCTATTTTACAGCTCTTAGATAACTATAATATTCTCTTTGTTTCTTCATTAATTCTAGGGGTCTGTTCCTTATTTAATAAATTCATAGCACGTGTTGTCGCTCCTAGAGACAGTCTAGAGTTGTGATAGACCAGTGCCTAGGACATCTTAGCATAGCAAGGAGCATATAATATGATGTAGGAAGTTGTCAGCTTCAGCTCACATGCTATCTCTTGTAAACAGGGAAATGAAATAGAATGGGACCAAAATCTTAGAAACTGACACAGGAAAAGAGATACTACAGAGGCAAGATGTATAACTCTAATATAAAAAGAAATAGACAATTCAGAGACAGTTTAATGCAAAGCGAGCCGATTCAGAAATACTTCACAGACATAAATTATCAGAAGGTGTATGTAGTGAAAGAAGTATTAAGAAGATACTAGTTAACATTGAGCTGATACCGAGATATACAATACCACCATGCATGGGCTTACCAATCTAAGAATCCATACATGATAATAGCATTTTAAAGCACCCTCCCAAAGCAACTAATATAGCAAAAGTATGGTTTAGATGAGTAATGGAACAGAATATCATGCATGAGCCATATTTAAAGCGTTTGACTGATCCGAGCATGGGCATCAACTAGGATGAATCCATACCGGGAATCAGTGAGCCACTCGCATTCGAAAACATGATACAAGAAAGATGGATTAAGTGAAATGTTCTATTAATATAACACAATAAAGAGAGTTACAGATTGTGAAATACCAAAGACCAGAATCCTCTTTGACAGATATAAATCCTCCTCACTGAGACCCTATGGGCTCTGAGCCTTCATACAAGAATTTTACAAAATGTATGCAAAAAGCCTTTCACTGCATAATTTTCTGATAAAAATCTGGAACCCTTACAATGTGTTTCTTCACAGTTTTTATGGCTGAAAGAGGGGCAGAGGTGGTAGGTGGAAAACTAAATGCAGAATTAAAACTCAGAGGAAAAAGAAGGTCGAAGCCCATTCTGTCTAGACTCTGCACATTTATCTTCGGTACTCTCTGGAGGAAAAAATGGTTCTCGTCAGGCTTCCATTTACTCCTGGTATGTCTCTGCTGTACCTGGCTGTAGTACTCTATAGTACTTTTGGCGAATGAACAAGAAAGTGAAATAATGATGCAAAGGTCGGCCATACTTCATAACAAATTCTCTCGGTAGCTTCGGACTATGATCAGGGCGAAATTTGCTTCAGGAGCATGGTAAAATATGGAAACAATATGGGCGCTTTGTCCTTTAAAACAAATCTGCTGATATGAGACCCCGATAGTTTTGATTTCTGTGCGCTGAGCCTTCTGAGTGATCCAGGGGTCCTTGGCATGATAATTTGCCTTTTAAATCACTGAAATAAGGCTTAAATTCTTCAATTGCGCGCCTTTAATTCTCTACTGCTCCTCTGATATCCTTTGCTGCTTCCATGCTTGCCTCTGACTTGTGAAATTTGTGCTTTAATAGTTATGAGGAGGATTATACAGAGTTAAACTCTGTTCCTTTAATGAAAGTCTTGTCGGCATACATTACTAGACCTTTCTCCATGATTTCACTTCTGAAAATGGTCCTTTCCTGTGCTCTCTGTAACTGTAACAGAGACTGTAGATCATGGCGGTTTTCCGCCGATTGCACCCTGCAAAACACGGAACTTAGTTATGAAAGCTATGCATAGGGAGAATGGCTATGGAGGGCGGAGGAATGATAGTGTGGCGGTGGTGAAACAATGGTGAATAATGCAATAAAATGGTATAAACTATGACCTATATGGTTTTGACGGAGAAATGCATCGTGAACCATTCGATCATGGTCCAGTGGTGGGGATCGACGGTGGAGATTGATCCGTGGAATGAATTATGAACATGGGCGAAATGGATATGAAACATTACATTTTAATGTGAAATATGAAACTTTGGATATAAGCAGAAATACAAAGAGAATGCATGAAATGCAATGGAAATGCGATGGGAACAATCGTACGAAGTGGGACCTGGCATGGGTGGAGGGCGATTAGATTTGGACCGTCGATCCTAGATCTAGTGAACGGTCGAGATCAAGTCGCAGAATCGCAATCGAGGGAAGAGGAAAGGAGTTGTGATCGGGGAGGAATTTGCGATTAGCGTGGGCCATCCGATCTACACAGTAGATCAATGGTGCAGAACACAATGGGGGACTTAACAACAAAATACAATCGCATCGGGGTTTTTCGGTGGTAACAAAGGAAATGCGCCCGCCCGACACTCCGATTGCGATTGGAGCTTGAGACTTAAGTGCTTGGTTCTAAGCGCTGGGGCGTATGGGGGAAGTGGTTAAGGGGCTTGCGGAAAAGGGGCTAGGCCCTTAATATAAGGTGGGAAAGTGGGTTTTTGCCAATTTTTAATGATTTTCAAGGCCAAAGAAGGGCAACGATAGAGGGGGAAAATGGGAATTTGGCCAAACAAAAGGTAAGGGTGGAATTTAAAGGGGATTTTGGGATAGTTAGGAGAGCTAAGGGAGGAATTTTGGGATGGAAAGGGGACTTTGAAGAGAGGGAAAAAGGGGTGAAATGAAACATTCTGTAGAGGTACAAGGGGCAAATAAAAGCCTTTTGGAGCACAGCTTTTTGTAGTCCGTGAGGCTAATTGACTACAGAACAGCAGAGGGAAAGGGATTGGAGAGCAGGGAACATGATCAACATTGGCTCCACCTGGGGACGACACGTTCATCCCTGAGCATTTCGAGAACTATGCAGACCACCTGATCATCTTCTGTGCAGACCCTGCTCTTTAGCACTTCTACTTTTCTTCTTCTATCAGAATAAAATTTTTATTTTCCATCACTACAGCAGTTCATCTGTATTCGAGGCAACCTCAAAAGATAGATTGTCTTTTGCAATACCTGCCAACACAGCCAAATTGTCAGCTTTGAAATCATAAGACCCAATGGTCTTACTTGATGATTTAGTCACCATTTCGTTCCTCAGAAATCCTAAGTCTCTTACAAGACCCAGAAAGTCCTCACTGTCTCCATTCCCTTGTATCTTCATATTTTGCAATCCCCAATTTTGAAATTGAGGTTCTCCCTTTAGAGGAATTGTATGCTGCACTATGCTGATGTCAGAAGTTTTCAGGTCCTGATATGACCATGCAAACAACTCTTTATAAGACTGAAATAATTTTAGGTACAGCTCCTCATATTCTTCTCGGACCTTCTTGGATAATTTCACAATTTTGCAAACATGAAAAATAAACCTATTCTACTTCTACCCTTATCACTCCATGAGACCAGATTAAATTGTTGGTCTCACATTTTCTCTACCTAAACTAATACCTACTAGGGTTAGACTGTCTAGCAGATTTCTTCACTACACTCTAAGACAGAGATTGAAAAACAGTCAAGCCAGGATTAGATTGTCTGGCTTGCCGGACTTTGCAGAAATTAAAAACAACTAACTACATGCTCATAGACTGAGCTTTATTGAGCTTTTCCTACCTACCCTACTCTAACTAGAATATTTACAAGTCTAACTTACAAACATTGTCTTCCAATGCAACCAGTCCATCAAGTGATCCCATGACTGGTCTTTCTTGCTCAACTCCTTAAGCAAGCTGGATAGGCAGGGTAGCTCCCACTCTTCTTGTTCCTCAATAGCAGCTTCAAAGAATTTTCTTGTTGTCTGCAACATGCTGCTCAAAAATACCTTTGATCCTTCCTTAAATGTATGCAAGAAATGAACATAAGGATCATGAAATGATACCTGGCTTTGAATATCTGGCAGGCAGGCTTCAACCAGGATTTCTTCTTCTTCCACTGGATTAAGAAGAAGACTCTCTTGAGAGAGAGAATCCCCCTCATCTTCTTCATTTTCTAAACTGGAGAACTCATCGTATATTGGAGCTGAGTCCTTTTGGAGCTCTAGTATATTCTGCTGTGCTGTGCTGAGCTCCGTGAAAAGATCTATGTATTATTGAGGAGGGGATTGTACTTCGCTTCCTCTTTTTCAAGAGAAGGCTTGTTATTTTCGTCTTTCTCAAGAACTTCTTCTTTGCTCTCCTCCTCATCTTTTGAAAGGAAGGACTGCTGACCACCGATCACATGACACTCACCATTGATGCTTTCATAACTTTCCCCATCAGTGTCATAGATAGGCTGACTAGGTTCACTGCTCCTCTGGAGTTGCTGGCCCTGGCTTTCCTCCCATGGGTCTACTGATGATGGTTCTGCCAGCTCAGCTTCTCTCTGGAAACAATCATCATCAAATAGATCATAACTAGGAAAGTCATAATCGTAAGCAATGTCACCAATCAAACCTGTCTGATTCTCAGCAGGTTTTTCTTCATCCTGATCCACAGAGGAGTCTTCTGGATCTGTATCATCAAACTCATAAGATGAATGGGCAAGAGTGTGTGTTCCATAGAATATTTCTGAGGTGTGCTGATGATTTAATATCTAATCAATCTCTTCTTCTGTCAAGGGAGAAGATTGTTTTGTGTTCCTTTGTGCAGAAGAGTAGCAACTCTCTGTTTCTTGTACTTGCTAATTTGGAGGCAGGATGTCTTCTTGAACCTCTTCTAGAATATCCTCAGTTTTTCTTACAGGAAAATATTGAGGATCTTCTGATGTTTCTTGATCTCTCTCTGATTCAGACCAGTCCTCATGAACCTGATGATACTCGGTTAGACTACAAGGCTCATGAGTGGTTTCTTCCTCCACATCAGATTCTGCATCTTCTATATAGTCTCTTGTTTTCTCCAAGCAACATTCCCTATTTTATTTTGCTATTAGGTCGTGATACTCTCTGATCAGCGTAATACAAGACATAGGTAAGCAATTAGGCAGTTCCTGATCGCTTTCTTCCTCATCTTCCATAGGTTTTGAAGCATCATACATGTCTTGCTCATTATCTAGGCCTTGAGTTTGTTCTTGTGAGTTCAAGAATTTGATCTCAGCTTCATATCTTTCAACCATCAATTCTAGAAATATTTTCTTAAGCACAGGGTGGAAACTTGAGCTGAGAAGAACCATCGGTGGAAGGTCCTCCACTTTTAATTTTTCCAAGCCGTCTTAACACTCAGCCATGAAATCTGGATGCATTTTTGCAAACTGTTCAGGGTCTTCCATTGATGAAATGGCTTGGTCTTCAGCATGGCTGATGCTGTACTGTGACATGGTCTCCCAGTGGAGTCTCGTGAAACCAAGATAATTCGTGGCCTACTGATCATCAATGGAGTATTTTAATCATTTAGGAACTGTGGAGTCACCAAGGTGAGGGATATACAACTCTCAACTCTCCATGCTCACCTAATTGAAGAGTGAATAGGTTTTGTCGAGGCCCAGGGATTCTAATTTTCTCAACTTCGTTCCCCTGCAACGGCGCCAGAAAGATGTTGTCGCTCCTAGAGACAGTCTAGAGTTGTGATAGACTAGTGCCTAGGACATATTAACATAGCAAGGAGCATATAATATGATGTAGGAAGTTGTAAGCTTCAGCTCACATGCTATCTCCTGTAAACAGGGAAATGAAATAGAATGGGACCAAAATCTCAGAAAATGACACAAGAAAAGAGATACTGCAGAGGTAAGATGCAGAACTCTAATACAAAAAGCAACAGACAATTCAGAGACAGTTTACTACAAAGCGGGCCGATTCAGAAATACTTCACAGACATAAATTATCAGAAGGTGTATGTAGTGAAAGAATTATTAAGAAGATACTAGTTAACATTGAGCTGATACTGAGATATACAATACCACCATGCATGGGCTTACCAATCTAAGAATCTATACATGGTAATAGCATTTTAAAAGCACCCTCCCAAAGAAACTAATATAGCAGAAGTATGGTTTAGATGAGTAATGGAATAGAATATCATGCATGAGCCATATTTAAAGCACTTGACTGATCTGAGCATGGGAATCAACTAGGATGAATCCATACCAGGAATCAGTGAGCCACTCGCATTCCAAAACATGATACAAGAAAGATGGATGAAGTGAAATGTTCTATTAATATAACACAATAAAGAGAGTTACAGAATGTGAAATACCAAAGACCAGAATCCTCTTTGATAGATAGAACTCCTCCTCACTGAGACCCTATGGGCTCTGAGCCTTCATACAAGAATTTTACAAAATGTATGCAAAAAGCATTTCACTGCATAATTTTCTGATAAAAATATGGAACCCTTACAATGCGTTTCTTCACGGTTTTTATGGCTGAAAGAGGGGCAGAGGTGGTAGGTGGAAAACTAAATGCAGAACTAAAACTCAGAAGAAAGAGAGGGCCAAAGCCCATTCTGTCTAGACTCTGCAAATTTATCTCCGATACTCTCTGGAGGAAAAAATGGTTCTCGTCAAGCTTCCATTTACTCCTGGTATGTCTCTGCTGTACCTAGCTGCAGTACTCTGTAGTAATTTTGGCGAATGAACAATAAAGTGAAATAATGATGCAAAGGCCGACCATACTTCATAGCAAATTCTCTCGGAAGCTTCAGACTATGATCAGGGCGGAATTTTCTTTAGGAGCACGGTAAAATATGGAAACAATATGGGCACTTTGTCCTTTAAAACAAATCTGCTGATATGAGACCCGGATAGTTTTGATTTCTGTGCGCTGAGACTTCTAAGTGATCCAGGGGTCCTTGGCATGGTACTTTTCCTTTTAACTCACTGAAATAAGGCTTAAATTCTTCAATTGCGCGCCTTTAATTCTCTGTTGCTCCTCTGATATCCTTTGCCGCTTCCATGCTTGCCTCTGACTTGTGAAATTTGTGCTTTAATTGCTCTGGGGAGGATTATACAGAGTTAAACTCTGTTCCTTTAATGAAAGTCTTGTCGGCATACCTTACTGGACCTTTATCCATGATTTCACTTCTGAAAATGGTCCTTTCCTGTGCTCTCTGTAACTGTAACAAATATTGTAGATCATGGCAGTTTTCCGCTGCTTGCACCCTGCAAAACACGGAACATAGTTATGAAAGCTATGCATAATGGCTATGGAGGGCGGAGGAATGATAGTGCAGCAGTGGTGAAACAATGGTGAATAATGCAATAAAATGGTATAAACTGTCACCTATAAGGTTTTGACAGAGAAATGCATCGTGAACCATTCGATCGTGGTCCAGTGGTGGCGATCGACGACGGAGATTGATCCGTGGAATGACTTATGAACATGGGTGAAATGGATATGGAACATTACATTTTAATGTGAAATATGAAACTTTGGATATAAGTGGAAATAAAAAGAGAATGCATGAAATGCGATGGGAACGATCGTACGAAGTGGGACCCGGCGTGGGTGGAGGGCAATTAGATTTGGACCGTCGATCCTAGATCCAACGAACGGTCGAGATCAAGTCACAGAATCACAATCAGGGGAAGAGGAAAGGATTTGCGATTGGGGAGGAATTTGCAATTAGCGCAGGCCGTCCGATCTACGCGGTAGATCAACGGTGCAGAACACAGCTGGGGACTTAACAACAAAATACAATTGCATCAGGGTTTTTCGGTGGTAACAAAGGAAATGCGCTTGCCCGACACTCCGATTGCGATTGGCGCTTGAGACTTAAGCACTTGGTCTTAGCGCTGCGCTGTATGGGGGAAGTGGTTAAGGGGCTTGCGGCGAAGGGGCTAGGCCCTTAATATAAGGTGGGAAAGTGGGTTTTTGCCCATTTTTAATGATTTTCAAGGCCAAAGAAGGGCAACGATAGAGGGGAAAAATGGGAATTTGGCCAAACAAAAGGTAAGGGTGGAATTTAAAGGGGATTTTGGGATAGTTAGGAGAGCTAAGGGAGGAATTTTGGGATGGAAAGGGGACTTTAAAGAGAGGGAAAAAGGGGTGAAATGAAACATTCTGCAGAGGTACAAGGGGCAAATAAAAGCCTTTTGGAGCACAACTTTTTGCAGTCCGTGAGGCTAATTGACTCCAGAACAGCAGAGGGAAAGGTATTGGAGAGCAGGGAACATGATCAACAGCAGGTACTATAAACAAATCATTGAAGTCTGCATAGGTGTATTCTCTGTTCCATTTCCTCAAAATTGATGACCAAAACACAACTGAAAGTACATTTCCTTCTGGATCTAGCTTCTAAAACTCAATAGGAAACTTGTCTACTTGATAATACAAAAAGAGATGAAGTAGATATGAAGTACATTTAAATATTCCTTCTTCTGGAAATCTGGACAATTGGTAGTGCATTTTTTCTGCAATGAACTTGGAAAAGTTGTATATAATGGATGGAAGCTGGCTAGGACTCAAAGTAGACAAAAAACCTAAGATAGAAATATCAGTGAACTCATCACTGTTATATCCCAGTATGAATTATAGCATGGAGAGAATCTGCCTTGTTTCACTTGGAAAGTCAAATGTATCAAATGGAGGATTGAGCTTAGGGATATCAACCTGTTTGGGGCAAAAAGTTTGGAATGCTTTGAAATTGGAAGCAAAATCTAGGTCTAGGTAAAGCTGAGTTAAATCCTCTATTGATAATGAAGCAGTATTGGGGTCATGGTTTAGTTGCAACATAGAGTTTATGGATTCTGCGTTGATATAAAATATGAATTCTCTGTCTTTATTGACATTGCACCTCTGATCTGGAAGATAGTAAGACTGACACAATATGAAAAAATCAGGGGCTGAATGAGTAAGGGGGACAATGTACTTTGGAAAATGGGAATCCCATACTGGTATATCTTTATCACTTTTCTCTACAGATTTTCCAAAAAACCAGTTATAGACATCAAGTAAATTGAACTCAACTAAAGGGTCTAATATTATGTAATCAAGATCAACTAGAGGACTATTTTCTTGTGAAGTAACTGGAGGTTGGATAGGCCTAAAAACTTCAGTGGAATTAGCAGTGAGTGCAGGGGTGGGCTTATCATGTTTAGAAGACTCAGGTTGAGGTATTTTAGCAGAGGATTTCTTCTGAGGTTTTGGACCTCCTGATTTGGGGGTTACTTGTTTCTTTGTCATTTTTAACTGAACAGAGCAAGCTTATACTGTTTGCTAAGTTATTCTTTTGGAAACAAGGGGCTTTTGAAGGGTTTTTATGGTGAAATAGGATTCTGAGCAGGGTTCTGGATGGAAAAAGGATTTCTAATGCTAAGAGGATGATCTTGATCGATTTTAGTAGTGAAAAATGACCAGGGAATGGATAAAAGTTGCTAAAACGGAAAGGATGGATTTTGGGGAAAATTTGACAAGGTTTCCCCTATACTTTGGATGTTTTTTTCAATCTCTGTATGGGAAATTAGGATAATTACAGGAAATGAATGATAAATTGATGGTTTTTTCTTTAAAATTGAAGCTTTTATGGATGAGATTGATGAAAAATACCTTTACAGGTATAATTGCGGTCAATCAATTTGTAGGTGCTTTGAAAGTCTTCAATTCTGGAAAATTTGGCTTATCAGAGGATATGGTGGCTCTCCGTGATTGAATTGCAGAGAAAATGGTTGTTTAACTGGTCACTGGTTCACTGGTAGGCTTGCAAATGATGAAAAAGGGCTCAACAAAGGTTTACACAAGTTTACAGGCGCGAATAGGTGAAATACAATAGAAAACCATAAGATTTAATACATTAAACCAAAGGTTAAATCATACTTTAAACACATTAATTGCAGGTAGGTCTGAAGCGGTTTTGTATTGGGCATGGTGGTTTATCACGCGGCTATGAAGCGGTAAGTAGTATTTCCATTTTTGAATGCGATTCAATCAAATATTGACATGTCGATAAGGGGTGGTTTGGGAAAACCACCCATATCACGCAGATTTTATAAAAATTTGATCGGACACTTTATGGGCGCGATATAGGTTATTTGCCGTCGGATCTGGCTTTCTCAAGCGAAGGGTCACGATTTAAAGTAAAGGTGCGGGGAAAAGGTTTCATCGGGTTCATTTTGGGCCGTTGGATTTCGAAATGAATAAAGATTTGACGGTTATCATTCAATGCGATGGGAGAATGGGAATATAACAGATTTATCGCATTTGTTAACGACCGTTGGATCAGATGTAAGTTGGGGATCAGAGGGTTAGGACTGAGCCTGATAGGAAAAAGTTTCTAATCAAGGCTAAAGTTTGGGGTATGGGATATGTATCGGGGAAAAATGGTTGTTTATATATTTTTTAACCTTAGGTTAAGGGGGTAGGAATGGAAAATACACAAGGGAAGGGTTATGAAGTTTAGTTTAAATGAAACTTCGGGTTTCCAATATTTTTTGTTTTAAACATATATTAACACATGTTTAAGAGTTTTTCAAATATTTTTATTATATAGTAATTAAATCAAAGCGATTTACTTACCATAGGGGCGAGATTTAATATAATGATATATTTTAGCCAAAGGGGTTGTAATGTGGATGTTTTATTTAAACATGTGGGGATTAAATAACTTTGGCTAAAGTTATAATAAATGGGTTTTTGGGGTTATTATATAAAAAGGAGTTATATAATAGGAAAAGGTTATTTCTATAGGGATTTAATATATAAGTTAAAGTTAATATGAAAATAGGACAAGGTATACTCAAAACACATAAACATAACTAAGTAAAGTGAAGTTTAAAAGATAATTTGTATTAATCTTATCACTTTAACTTATGATATAATGTTATTTTGAGGGCTTAATGTTTTCAAATGATGTAGGAAGTTAATTAAATGGGAATTATAATGTCTTTAAGTAAAAATGAGGTTTTACTTAGGATTATTCAGGGGAATGAATGCATGAAATGGAATTATGATGTGATTTTAGGGATTAATATAGACATTTTACACTTTCAAATGATTAGTCATAGAGCCTTGGGTTCGGTCCCAACAAAATTCAAGGAAATGCCTTGAGCCTTTCTGAATGATAGTTTAGAATGCTTCATGACTATGGGAAGGGGAAGTTAGTTATTTTGCAGCCCATGATGAATGATATTTACATTGATACTTTTCACCTTCTTCTACCTACCCAACTTACCATGCTAACATTTTTTCTTCCTTTGTAGTAAGGTGCATTTGAGCTAGCAACCTTCACAACATTTATTCTTTCTGAAAGCAAGTAAAACTATATAATTCTACCTTTATTTCATCCATGAATCCAGATTAAACTGTTGGATTCACTTTATTTTTCTACCTAAGTACTGAATTTTCATGAATAAACTATATGACAATTCATTATTCTCTATCTACAACAAGTGAAATTGAAACATGACAAGTCAAGATTACAATATTTAGCTCATCATGGACTATGGCATTTATTGACACTCTGCCATAGTCAAAAGGTATAAAGTAGTGGCATTTATGCTTGCACACTTTCATTTTTTATTCATTTTTCTTTTGGGGTATTTTATTTTTTCTAAGTCCTTTGATTTTTCTTTTAGGACTTTTTACCCTCTCTTTTTTTTTGATTTTTTTGATTTTTTTTTTTTTACAAAATATTTGAATACAACTTGCAGAAGGCAAAGTATGTACAAATTTACAATATTATCAACAGTCAAGTAAAATTTATGAATCCTATATTATAGGTCACTAACATAGGCTTCACTTGGGGATGGCCTTTCCTTGTGAAATGCCAAGAACTATGAGATCAGTAGCCTTATCCATTGACCTTGGTGATCTTGTAATTGTCTTCTTTTTTCTGCAACAAATCATATTTATGACATCTTATACTGCAAATATTAGGGCCTTCTCTTCAGGCTTCAACTTTGTACATAAAATATCCAATCCAACCTACATACTGACTATGAATATTTACAATGATAATGTAAATGAATCTAACTGTTAAGTGACTCTGTGGAATAGTAATGTTTCAACATCCTTCCATTCACTGGTCCTTCTTGAAGCTCAGTTCCATCAAAATTCTTGATGAAAATGGAATTATTACCTTTGTAACCATATATCACATAAGGTCCTTGCCATAGAAATTCAAACTTCCCATTTTTACCTTTATCCTCTTTTCTTGAATCCCATCTTAAAACTTGATCTCCTATGAAAAAAGTCATCTTCCTTAACTCTTTTATCAAAAATATTTTTGATCTTGTCCTATAAAACTTGTGACTTTTCATAAAATTCATCTCTGGTTTGTTGAAGATGTATGGTTTCATTGATTCTTCTTTGAATATCATTAGTTTCCACCTGTGATTCCTGGATAGTCTTCATGACTGGGACACCCAAGGAAGAAGGGAAAACTGCATCTGTACCATAAACAATCTGATAGGGTGAAGTTCCTATAGAATTTTTTGTAGTAAGTCTATCAGCCCAAAGGGCATAGACCAACTTCTTGTTCCATGTCTTTTTATTGTCTTGGAGTAGTTTTTTGATGATGTTGATTAAACTTTTATTTGAGGATTCGGTCAAACCATTACCTTGGGGATAATATGTTGTGGAATGACCTAAGGTAATATGGTATTTATGGTAGAAAGAAATCATTTTATTGGATTTGAATGCTGCTACGTTGTTAGTAATGATTTTATGGGGGCATCCAAATCTAGACAAAATATTACTTTCTATGAAAGAGATTATAACTGAGTCTGTAGCTTGCCTAGTGGGAATTGCTTCTATCCACTTGTTAAAGTAATCAGTAACAGTTAAAATCCATTTGTGTTGACCTGAAGATGGAGGATGAATTTCACCTATGAAGTCTGACCCCCATAGTTGAAATGGTTTTTCAGTGGATATTGGTTTCAGAGGTAAAGGTAACAGTTTATTTTTACCTTCGAAAATTTGGCATTTATGGCAAGAGGTAACAAAATTTTTAACATCAGAAAATAAAGATGGCCAGTAAAAAACAACTCTTAGTATTTTGTCCATAGTACTCTTCCAGTATAGATGGCCTCCATAGTCACCTGCATGAAATTCCTCAAGGATCTTGTTAGCCTCAGATTTCAATAAAAAATTAAGTAAAATCCCAGTACTTTCTCTCTAATAAAGTGCATTATTTAAGATACAGAACCTCATTGCTTTTTGCTTGATGAATCTTGCCTTGGTTTTTGTCTGTCTAGGAGGAGCTTGTAAGTTTTTTAGTACAAAGATTATATCAGAGTACCATGGTGAGTCTTGATAGGCCTCACTATTCAATGGAGTCGCAATCTCCTCCTTTTCATCTACTTGTGCAATGAAATTAATATCTAAAGCATTACAATTTGATTCAGCCATCAGTCTGGCTAAACCCTGTCCTTTAATGAGTTTAGTTAGTTTAATTTCCATATCATATTCCAAGATTGTGGCTATCCACTTTCCTCTCCTACTATATGGTCCATCTTGAGTCAAAATGTATTTAACTACTGCATTAGGGACATATGCAATGATGTGTGAATGGAGTATATACACTCTGAAATCTTTGATAGCTTTAACTAGAGCCAAAGCCTGTTTTTCTATTATTTTATATTTCAGTGGTGCATCTCTGAGAGCTTTGCTAAAAAATGAAATGGGCTGTTCAAAGCCTTGATCATTTTTCTGTAGAAGAACTGCAGTTGTGGTGTGTTCGGATGCAAAGGAAAAGATTTCATATCTTTTGTGTAATCTAGACTGATAAGGACTAGTGATTTATTTAAGGCCTGCTTAATAGATTCAAAAGATTGTTTGGCCTTTATTGTCCATTTAATTGAGGAGTCCTTTTTAAGAATATTATTAAGATCTTTTATAATCTCAGCCATATTAGAGATTAATCTTCTTATAAAATTGATTTTTCCCAAGAATGCTTGGAGTTCTTTAATGTTCCTTGGTGGTTGAATGTTTAAAATTGCTTCAATTCTTACAGGGTCTATTCTAATGCCTTCTTTTGAGATGATGCGACCTAACAATTTTCCTTCTTCTAGCCCAAAAAGAGTCTTTTTAGGATTAAGAGATATACCATATTTTCTACATTTGATAAAAACTTGTCTCAGATGATCTAAGTGTTCATCATTTGTTTTCGAAAAAACAGTAATATCATCCAGATAAATGACTAAAAACTCATGGATCTCCTTGGAAAAGGCAATATCCATGGCCCTTTGAAATGTAGCTCATGCATTTTTTAACCCAAAAGGCATTTTCACATACATGAAAGTGCCCCATGGAGTAGTAAATGCAGTTTTGGTTTGGTCATATTTGTGAACTAGAATCTGATTATAACCAGAGAAACCATCTAATAAAGAGATTCTTGAAGAACTTGCCACCCTCTGCAAAATGTGATCCATTTTTGGCAAGGGGTAATTATCCTTCAAGGATGCTTTATTAAGATTTCTAAAGTCTATGCGCAGTTGAATTTCTCCTGTTTTCTTTCTGGTTGGCACTAAATTAGATACCCAGTCAGAATATCTGACTGGTGCAATTATCTGTGCATCAAACATTCTTTTGACTTCTTTTTCGATTAAGGGTAACAAAACCGGATTAATCCTTCTAAGTTTTTGTTGAAAAGGTTTTTGATTTTATTTTAAAGGAATTTTATGTTGGATAATGTCTGTGTTGTAAGTTTTCAAGTCTTCATAGCTCCATGCAAAGACATCCTGATATTCCTTTAAAATTAATATGTATTAAACCCTTTCTTTTGATGATAAGGATTTTGATAGTTTGATTGTTCTTGGTTTTTCATCTATTCCTAAGTTATACTCTTCTATATCAGACTTAACAGACTCCATTTTTGGCCTTTTGGGCACATCATTGGAGTCAAATAGGTCTTCTAGAGGAGTTAAACCTCTGGGTAAAATATTATTCTTTAAATTAATCAAGTATATTTCATCTTCTATTAATTACTCTATATCTACTTTTTCCATTTCATCAATGTCACTTTGAGTAAAAATAGTAGGCTTTTCAAAATTATGTACATCTAAGTTATCTAAATCATATATTTGACATAAATTTAAATCTATATTACAAGGTGAATCTATTTTACAGTCGTTATCGATTTGACAATTTTGAAATTCTTGTTCGTTATTCAAAAAATGATAAATTTTCTCATCCTCTAAAAAAATTTGCCAATATTTCACATTATCTGGAACAATAGGCCTATGTTTGATCTCAGCAGTGTAATTTTGTAATGGTGAAAAAGGAAATTTACAACTGCTGGCAAAGGTTGCTAAGAAATGGTCCTGTATGTTTAGTTTTCAAGGGATGATAGAAAACTTTGATTCTAGAAAATCATCAAGCAAATCCAATAATGTTTCTCTATATCTAGCAAGTCTAGGATTATAAACTGAGTGTTCCACGTTAATCTATTTGATAACTAATTCAGAATCTCCCACGACTATTATTCTTTTTCCTCCCATTTCTCTAATAATTTGCAAACCTAATATTAGAGCTTCGTATTCAGCCATGTTATTGGTGCATTTGAAGTTTAATCTAAAGGCATGTCCTTCAGAATGGCTTGTTTCAATGTTTGTAATCCATACACCTGCTCAGAATTCTATTTCACCAAAAAAACCCTACAAAATCCCCTTGTTTCCAAAATAAGAACTTAGCAAACAGTCTAAGCTTGCTCTGTTCAGTTAAAAATGATAAAGAAACAAGTAACCCCCAAATCAGGAGGTCCAAAACCTCAGAAGAAAGCCTCTGCTAAAATCCCTTAGCCTGAGTCTTCTAAACTTGATAAACCCGCCCCTGCACTCATTGCTGAGTCCACTGAAGTTGTTAGGCCTGTCCAACCTCCAGTTACTTCACAAGAAAATAGTCCTCTAGTTGATCTTGATTACATAATATTAGACCCTTCAGTTGAGTTCAATTTACTTGATGTCTATAACTGGTGTTTTGAAAAAACTGTAGAGAAAAGTGATAAAGATATACCAGTATGGGATTCCAATTTTCCAAAGTACATTGTCCCCCTTACTCATTCAGCCCCTGATTTTGTCAGATTGTGTCAGTCTTACTATCTTCCAGATCAGAGGTGCATTGTCAAAAAAGATAGAGAATTCATATTTTATATCAATGCAGAATCCATAAACTCTATGCTGCAACTAAACCATGACCCCAATACTGCTTCATAATCAATAGAGGATTTAACTCAGCTTTACCTAGACCTAGATTTTTCTTCCAAGTTCAAAGTCTTCCAGACTTTTTGCCCCAAACAGGTTGATATCCCTAAGCTCAATCCTCCATTTGATACATTTGACTTTCCAAGTGAAACAAGGCAAATTGTCTCCATGCTATCATTCATACTGTGATATAATAGTGATGAGTTTACTGATGTTGCTATCTTATGTTTTTAGTCTATTTTGAGTCATGGCTAGCCTCCATCCATTATATACAACTTTGCCAAGTTCATTTCAGAAAACATGCACTACCAATTGTCCAGATTGCCAGAAGAAGGAGTCTTTAGATATACTTCATATCTACTTCATCTCTTTTTGTATTATCAAGCAGACAAGTTTCTTATTGAGTTTCAGAAGCTAGATCTAGAAGGAAATGTACTTTCAGTTGTGTTTTGGTCATCAATTTTGAGGAAATGGAACAAAGAATACACCTATGCAGACTTCAATGATTTGTTTGTAGTACCAACTATGAATTTATTGAATAAGGAATAGACCCCTAGAATTAATGAAGAAACAAAGAGAATCTTACAACTATTTGAGAGCTGTAAAACGGGGGATTGGTACTTGTACAAGAACTACACAAATATCAGAATATATGGTGCACTCTTGGCTCCATATAAATTGCCTAGATTTGTGACTATAAGAATTTTTTCTCTAGAGTATTTGAGGCAAATTTTAAATGCAGATGAAGTCAATTTCATGGCCTCAAGGAAAAAGACTCAATTCAAGCTAAAAAATCAAATCGGGCCATTCATTGTGAACAACAGAGAAGCAACAAATGAAATTAATGTCAAGTTGAAAGAATATAAATTCCCATACAGTTTTATGTGGAATTATGATCCTCAGAGTGTTTTAAGCATGATCAGATTCAAATACAAGTTGTTTTCTTTCTTACATGATCCCAAGCCTCAAATTGAAAAATATGCCAATAAATTTGAGTGGGAACCAAATAATTTATTTGATGATGACTCACAGGGCATACAGGGAAACAGTGAAAAGGATAAATAGGTAGATCAAAAACAAGTTATTACAGTCAACAAAGAAACTGAAATTCTTCATAAAAGAAGCATAAAGGAAGATAGTTTCACAGCTGAAACTATTCTAGATAAAAGATTCAGAATTCCCTACAATAAGAAAATTAAATTGACTGATGAAGAAAGGGACAAAGAAATTAATATTGAAGACAACAATGGCCATCAAACTGATGATGAGGCCACTTTAATTGTAAATGAAACACTTAAGGAGCTTCAGGATGTCCAACTTGAAACACAGCAGAAAGACACTGTCATGATTGATAAACAAACAAATATTAATATGCCCTCTTCTTCCAAAGAACCTGACAACACAGAGTCAGATATTCAAATCAGGTTCAGACAAATCAGAGAAAAGAATGAAGAAATCAAAAGTGAAGTATATTCCAAGTTCCTTAAAGAAAATCCTGGGAATAAATATAGACTCCTCTCAGCTTTTGATTACTCTTCAAACAAATTAGTGATGTCATTTCTCAAGCCCACAGTGGCTGATCCAAAAACAATTGCAGATTATTCAAAAACAGACTTGGAAGTTGATGGTGATGCTGTCCATGAATTGGACCAAATAGAATTCCACAGGAGCAATACAGAGATGATGTATTCTAAGATAGTCAATAAGACTATGAATTCTATCAGGCTTGAGAAAACACTGATAAACCTTCAAAATCAAATGAAATTGGACAAAGCCTCATTATATGCTAATAGCTTAAGAATCAAAGCATTGGAAGATATAGTAATTGAAGCAGGAGCTGACCTAAAAAACATTGAAGGGGTAAAGGCCATAATCAAGCAGAAAAATGAAGACATAGCTGCTCTCAGAAGGCAACTGAAATTGCCTCAAAGTGAAAATCCCCAGAAAGAAAGCCTTCAACAAAAGACAGAAAATGATGAACTAAAACATCTTGTTCTAAATATGACAGCCCAAATAAAGGAAATGGAAAGCCAAATAGAAGCTTTCATGCAAGAGAATGAAAATTTGAAGAAAGCGCAGCAAGTTTCCATTCCTACAGTTATCCCAACTGTAAGCACAGCAATCCCCTCAACATTGGCAGAACATTTAGCACTGCAAGGAGTATTGGCAACTGCAGTGTCATTTACTTCTAAAGATATCTCTGCCACTTCTTCATCAACATCACAGATAAACACAGTAGGGGAAATAGCTGTTATAATCAGGGCCATGGAAGATATGTATATAAAAGATCAAGAAATGCTCAGTTTAAAAGGCACCATCAAAGATCTGGAAACATCTAAAAGAGATGCCTTAATCACTTCTGAAGGACATGAACAAAGGGCTGACAGATTACAGGAACAGGTGAAAATTCTTCAACATCAAGTAAATCTTACTGAAAAGGTTTCCTACATAAAAAATCATTTGTGGACAAGAATCATTGAAGGCATTCACTCACAATGGCATTTTATTCAAATAATATATGAACAAAAAGATCTGCTACAAGCTGCCTTAGCAGAAATTGATAAAACAAAGAAGGAACTTGGCAACAAACCACCACAAGCAGTTCAGCTCATATCATTTTTGAATAGTAAAAACAGGGAAGAACTAGAAGAAATGAAAATTCCTGACAGGACAGAGGCTATCCTTGAAATCAAAAAGGTCCTAACAAAGAGAAACATTATGAACAATCTGGAAGAAAAGTGTGATAATATGAACATCTCAATCAGTAAATTCAAGACCAAGTATGACCTACTGCTAGAAGCAGGACTTCCAAATATTCATGCATTAAATGAAAAATTAATGCCACAAAAGGATTATGATCAGAAAATTAGAGCTCATGCTAAGGAGTACGCTAAAAAGCCTTTGCCACAAGGATCTCCAAGTGGCAAAGTGATACTTCAATATTTTGAGAACTTATTCTTTTTGGAGAATGAAATTAAACATATGTTCATAGTAAAGCCAAAATTTGCTAAATACACAGAGACTGATGAAATCTACAAAAAATTGAAGAGTATAAATATCCCAACAGCTCAACAATGGAAAGAATTCACAGATATGATGTGAATTTGACAGGTAAAATATGCAGTAAATTCACATAAAGAAATCATTTTTTACTTTTACCTTAGGGTAAAAATTCAGGGTCAAAGTGTATCAGATTGTCAAAGGGTATCAGTAAAAAGAATGTTACTGCTGGTTATTTTTCAATTACAACAATAAAACAGTGAAAATTAGATGATAAAGATTATCAGGGTTGAAAGTGAAGAGAAGGAGTGATCTACAAGCCATCTTCCACAAGATAATGCATCCAATGCTAGCAATGCTCACAACACATCATAAAATCTTTTTGATTAGGATAATCAGTTTTATATTTCCTTGTAAAAGAGAACAACTTGCAAATTTTTTTGTTGCTGCCCCTCTTCTTATGTTACATTTCCTATTTTTCCTTGAAACATTATCTCAAACTTTGAGATATTTTGTAAACAATTTATTTGTATAAATAATTCATCATTCGAAGCATTCAGTGTGGAATAAAATTGATCAAGACTACTATAGTCATTTTGCTGGATATATTGAATTTGGTGTGAGTGAATTAGCAAAGAAGCAGACTGGAATTGAGATTAAAGACATCATAACTCAGGATTCTTATGCTGACCAAATAAGACTAGTATTTTTCTAGTTTTCATTGTTTTTCTTTAAAAAGTTTACATACATTCATTTAATGTGTTTCTATCTTTAATGATCAACTAGGAGAATTTAGATAGGATTAGTGATAAAAAGCTCCCTGTTTGTACCTAGTTCACATTATTATGTTTTCTTCTTGATAACCAGACTATATAATTATTAATTGCTCTAGGTCCCTATTTGATCCCCCCCTTCAATTCTCTTTTATGTATCTTAAGGATTCTTAAGTGCCCTTTTATTCATATTTCACCCATTCCTTCAACAAATCCTATTTAAAGCCTTTGAAGGTCATATACCTTGACCTTAGTACATTTGCATCTTTAAGTCTTATTTCTTAGCTCTACTTGCCTAGAAAGTTGACTCCATAGCCCAATGTTCTGGTAGATCCCTCTAGTTTACCTCGAAACACTTTTTATTCCCACCACACTTTCAAAACAAGTCCCACTGTCCACTCATAGCTAGCCTCAAACCCAATTATAAAACAAAGTTATATCTTTATGAGAGATCCCTCTCCGGAACTCAGGAAGGCTAGATCTTGAATTCTGAAAGCGGTTCTTGGTTACCCCTGGTTTTCTTAACTACAAAAATCCTCATCCCACAACCTGAGAATTACTAGGGTGATAACATACTGGCGACTCCACTGGGGATAATTAGCGGATCTAAACTAGATTATGGTTTCAAAATACCTTGTGTAAATAGGTAGGCTTACAGGTAGAGTAAAATAGGTGTGTGAAAGAGAGGAGAGTAGAGGAGTGAGGCCAAGCATTAACACGAGGAAAAAGGAGGCCAATTACATGTAAATTGAGTTAGGAGAGACCTTCTATAATTTTGTACATTTATACGAGAATTTGATTAATACAGGGAGAAACACTCTATGTCAAGCGTTTTGAAGTAATTGGTGTGGATATGAAATCCTGTTATATCTGTAATTAAATCCCTGTATATTATGTTGAATTCAAATGTGAACCAGGTGTGAGGTAGATGGGCCATAGTTGAGCTCATGAGGGATAGAGGGTTTATGGAGTTAATTATAGGTTAGAAGGGATTAAGAGAATGAATATGCAAGAAGCAAGTCAGAGGTTTGTGCAATTGGCTTTAGGACAACCAGTGAGTTGAAGCTTGGGAAGGATTGCGAGCAGAGATCAAAGGTGCAACAAAACTGTAGTGAGGTGAATTCCATTAAATCTATGAAAAAAGTGTAGTTCAAGTATATTGGAAGAGTTTTTTTAGAGGGGTTAAATATGTATTGAAGCATACGAATAGTGGGGCTATTTCACTCAAAACAAAATAGAATGGTTGAGACTTAATTTGTGAATAAGTTGTTATATAAAGGAGATTGTGACTTGCTAGAACTAGAACTTGATTCCATCGCCAATTTTCATCTTGGAACAAAATCCAAAGAAGAATTTATCCCAGATATTTTCCTAGTGGACATGGTTCAAAAAAGTTGAGATAATAGACTTCGAAAGCATTGGGTAACAAAAATGCAACTAAATAGAGATGAGAATACCTCTTCTATTGAGGTTTTTTTCTAGTTCCCTATAATACTAGTGTATCCTCTTATTGTCATTGTTAGTGTAGCCTAATTATTGTTACTTTTATGCCCATGTAGTCCCCATATTGTTATTATTGTGCCCCATAAAAGCCCATTATTGTTATTATTATGCCCTTACATTGTTATTGTTATGTCGGCTAGGATTATATTGTGACCCCTTAGACTCCTATATATAGAAAGGAGATTTTTTCATTTTTATAATTTAAGAATTGTTCATTTATGCAATTTAAAGGAGGTTGTACCATCAAAGAGGCTAATTTCTAAGTCATTGATCTATCTTTTCTTCCATTTTTTGAGGTAGTTTCATAACATTTGGTATCAGAGCTTGGGATTCTAGGGTTTCTCTTCTTCAAACATGACATCTTGGAATTTTCATTACAATTTTTTTTTCTACGATGATTTAGAAGCTGAAATATTTACCCCATGGAGTTGAAATCTTGATGAAACACATGTAAAATATTTACATCTTTGTTCGCTAGATTTTTGGAGATATGATCTGAGGAAGTTACGATTTTTGCAGGCTCCAAAATTTCATCTCAAATAGGTGACCGAAGGAAAAAAATCACAACCTTCATTTCAGGTATCACATTTGAATTTGGTAAAATGTGGCTGAATGTGAATGAAATTTAATGTCTTGTATATCGATTTCATAGCCAAAGGTCAAAACAGGGAAACGTGGCACACCCTACAAGTTCACTCTACTGAAATACTCCATAATTAGGTCATTGTGGGAGATTGGGCATAACTTTATCTTGACGAATTAAAGTTAGGCCAGAACTATGGCATTGGAAAGAAGACTCAAAGGGATACTACAATACTGAAGTTAAAATCCTTGAGATTCAAAATCACAAAGATAGATCAGTTTCCAAGCTCCTCAAAAGCAAGAAAAAAGTGTGTATTTTTTTTTAAATTGCATAAATATTGTTTGAAAATTCAGTTTAAATTGATTCCAAGGAAAAATTGAAGCATTGATATCAATATTTGATTCTAAAATTCCTCCCAAAAATAATTCCACACCCATTAAGCCCTCATAAAAATCTATTATGACACATTAAGAGGAATAAGTACAACATTATATATCAAGATTACGGGACTAATTGCAACAAATTTCGCTCTCACAAAGAGTAACCAAAGAAGAACTAAAAGGAAAAATGAATGGTTTAAAATGAGACATGGATGGGTTGAATAATGTCATGGAAGGTATAGAGGCACAAATCAAAGGAAACATGGAATATTTGAAGAAATAAATGGAAGGTTTGAAGGAAGGTTTGACAAAGTTGCTACAAGAAAAGATTCCTAATGGCGAAAAGGTAGTAGAGAAAACTCACGATGAGAACAAAATCAATGTTAATCATGATTTAATATACTCTAAAGTTGGATTGAAGACCCACCATATTCAAAAGATTGATATGAGGAATTTTGATGGCAAGAATCTTGTAACATGGATACTACAGATGGAGCAATATTTTGATCTCCATAATGTGAAAAACACACAAAAGGTATGCATTTCAACTTTATATTTAGAACTCAATAAATTTATATGGTATCGATGGATTTTATCTCGTAAAAAATTATCAATTGGTCAAATTTTACGGAGGAAATTATAGCACATTATGAGGATACAAAGAGAAACACATTCTTTAGCATATTGATAAATCTCAAACAAAAGGGTTCAATGGTGGAGCACATTGAGGACTTCCAAAAATTGAAGATAAGGGTAATTGATATTCCAGAGGAACACAAAATTGATGTATTCATATGAAATTTAAAGGATAACATCCAACATGAGGTTTTCCTTTGGGAACCTGATTCATTGGAAAAGGCATTCAGGTTGGCAAGAAAATTTGAAAACAAAATTATGGCGACATGGAAGCCTATCACTCACAACTATAAATATGGAAGTGTTGTTACTCATAGAATTCCACAACCTACAAGGTTGAAACCATAATAATTGGAAGAAAAAATAACAAATGGGATTTGCTAAATTTGTGGTAGAAAATGCACTAAAGGTCATAAGTGTGTTGAGAAGAAATTAGTTTACATAGATTGTGAAGAGGAGGAAGAAAATGAACAAGAAACTTGAAGAGGATATATACCAGGAACCAATCCTAGAGAAAGAATAAATGAATCCTACTATATCTTGTAATTCATTAGAAATAATTACCAATCCTCAAACTCTCAAGATAGAAGGACATATCAAGAAAAAAATGTAATAGTGATGATTGATTCGGGTAGTAACCATTATTTTAATCATTGTAAGGTAGCCAAGGAATTGAATTGCTTCCTATACCCAACACCAGTGTGTCAAGTGATGGTTGAAAATGGAGGAACTATAAATTTCTCATGAAAGTGTCATAATATTAAGATAACCATAGGGGGAATATGTATTGAATATTCCAATGTTCTCCATTCCAATGGGTGGTGTTGATGTTGTACTAGGAGTCCAATGGTTACAATCTTTTGGGACGATAGCTTTTAATTTTCAAGAAATTTTCTTGAATATTTTTTTGGGAAGGAAATGAAGTCGAATTATGGGCTATCGTAGGTGTTGGTATCCTGTGATTTAGCAGATTGGCATACTAAATGAAAAAGAAACTTATAAACCAGTCTTTAGAGCTCTAGGATCTAGCCTTCCTAGTCTTAGAGAGGGATCTCTCAATTTTTTGCAAAGATATGACTTGTTTGCTTGTAAAAGTTTGATTTTAGGCTAGTTATTAAGCATGAGTTAGCTTGATTTTTTGATGGGACATGATGATCTAGGCATCATAGATAGAAACAGGGAAATCTCTAAGTCATTAGGCAATAGAGTCAAGTAGAAGTTTGAAACAAGTTTGTAGATGAATTAGGGGTATCAAAGGGAAAATCTAACTTGGCTATTGGATCTACAAAGCTTCTCAAGTGAAATGAAATGAACATTAAGGGTTTAGAATGAAAAGTAGAACTAAGGGAAATTAAGAACCCTTAATTATATGTACTTCTCAACAAAGAGACTTAAAACATCATTTGAACATGAAGAAGTATTTCATAGACAGGGCTAACCATAAATTCTACAAATCACACTTCAGCAAATAACAGTTTCAAGACAAACTTTCAAAATGAAATCTAGGAGTTGAGGAACGCTCTATTTCATCAAATATTTCACTTTCAAGGATAAGAAAACATTCAAGTCACAAATAACTACATTCATAGAAGAGGGAAATCCTAGACATCTTTGATTACAGCTATAAAGACATTCAAAACAATTATTTAAGTAAGTACAAAGGGTATGATCAAAACAAACCTCTTTGGCAGACTTTGGACATGGTACTTTGAAGGGAGACTTCAAAAACAGTTTTCAAGTGGCAACAAGTAGCAGGGAGAACCATAAATCATTCTTGAGGCCACTGTATTGAACTATTTAGGAAGTAAACAAGCATAAGGGTTGAAAAGCAGTCAAACTACTCAATAAAACCTTCAGCAGATGAAAACATAAAGACAGTGAAAAGTAAACAGGTCTAAGGTGATTATAGGAGACATTTATTAGCCTAAAATTTTTACTCTACTGCAAGCAAGAATTTATGAAAACAGAATGGAAAACAAGAAAAACATTAACATATTAGAATACTTCACCAATGGCCAAGCTCAGGGATCCAATGACAGAGCTTTCTCCATCAACAAACAGGTCAAAACATCCACAGGTTCTATAAGATCAAATTTATTTCAACTTCAGCAGAACTATGTATTACTTCAAAGAGTTATCAAATGCCCAACATACAATGAGTTCGAATGCAATATTTATGCTACAAATGAGGAGGTGGAACCATCTAGGTTTCAAAATGTTATTAAAGACATAGTAAATGCACTCCTATCCTTAAAAACCATGCAAGGCATAAGGTAGGAATTTCTTTCAACTAATTCTTTGTGTAATAAATCTGTCTTTACTTCCTGAGGATGAAATAGTTGAAAAGATTGACTTTGAGGCCTCTTTCTGTCTTTATATTAACTATTCTGACAGTTTATAATATCTTCTTTAGTGTAATAATTGTTTATTTGTCTTTTGAGACATAAAGTAGGCTATAGGTGTCAATTTGATATATTAAGGGAATAACTACTTCTTTTGATGTATCCGAGGCTATCTTTAAGCCTAATTTGCCTTTAGTTCATCATTTAAACTATTTTTAAGGCCTAAACCTGCTTTAACAATCTTATCCTTCAATTAACCTGCCTCACTGTCCTTTCTCTGTTTCTGTTTAAAACATTTGTTTATCTGTCTTTATCCTTTGACCTTCAGCCTTTATAATCATCCTTTTTCTTTCTTTTAACACTTTTAGACTCTTTTAAACCTTCTGTTCCTCTGTCTTTTAATTAATTTTCTTTGATCTGTTTGTAGGGCTTCCTTTGTTGCGCTGGAAGTTTTCATAACTCGTCGAGGGTTTGAAACTTTATACAACCCCATCCCTTTTGTTTCAGACTCTCAGAGTTATCCTGAGGCCATCAATCATGACCTCAACTGTGGGATGGCCCCTTGGGTTTGGGGCGCCATCAAACCTACAAAATAAACCAAACAATTAATGAAAACCCTACGTTTGCATGGGATAAACTGCTTACAGAGGTTGAGGAGTGGTGGAGGAGCAGGATATGCAGGTGGAAGAGGAAATTTCATGGCGGGGAGGTGAAAACCTGTGAAAACACGGTTCAAATGTGAATTTGGGTGTGAAATATGTATTGGCATTTTTCAAAAACCGTCGGCTGTTTTCGCGTAGAATCCAGGAAGTAAACGGTTTTAACGTGATCAAACGCAATTCCACACGTTGATCGCCACATATCCACTAGGAAACCAGTGGTTTCGCATGAGTTTGGGTGGTTAAACCCCGATACGAAAATTTACGCGAAATAGAATTTAGGGCTGTAGATAGGGGAGTGCGACAAATGGAAAGTTTCACGAGCGAGGATTGTAGTGGGAGCCAGGTGTCAAAATGGGATTGGGGAATATTTTTATGGGTGGAAGGTAGGGCCCGAAGTATGACGCCAACTCCTTTGTTTGGTAGCGGGATGGTTGATCGGCGAGTTGGATGTCAGGTAAATGGGAACCGTCAGATTACTAATATCTATAGTGTAGATCGATTGCGAGGATGGATGGATAAGGGGTAGCCCAGAGGATGGGAGGGGAAAGCAGAGCTGTTAGATCACGCAGATCGACGGTGTGGATGCGTTGGAGAAATGTTATGGTGTGGTGAGATGTTTATGGGTGAGGTTTTGAATGAGAGGCTTAACGAGAATCGTCGAATTTCAAAGATCGACGACGGAGGTATGTTAGCAAGGAGAAAGATAAAATATTTTGGGAAATAGGGAGGTGTCGGCTACTATCTAATCCGATGAGATCGACGGTTAAGATTGATTTAGGAGAAAATGTAGTGCGGGGAAAAAGAATAACGAAAGAAGGAGGCTAAACAAGGTGGGGGAAAAGTTTTGTGGGAGAAAGGAGGACCAGGGCTAAGGGAAGAGGGGCTAGGGCGAAGGGTTTAAGCACTTGGTTTCAGTGCTCAGACACATGGAGAAAAAAGGAGCAAAAGGCTTAAGCCCTCAAGGACTTAAAGCCTATATACAAAAAGGTCAAAAAGGTAAAAAACAAAGGTTTTTTAAGCCTTTTTGGATGTTCTGATAGGGTAAAATAAGCATTTTTAAACCATAAAAAGGGAATTTTATAGGTTTAAAGGATTTTTGATGGTTTTAAAAGGTTTTTTTTAGGGAAAATGGTGGATAATGGAGAGGAAAGAAGGACTTTTCAACAGGGAAAAATGACTGTTTGGATAAGTGAAAATGAGTGAAAAATGAGCAGATATATCCTAAAAACAACTAATTTTTGAGATGGTAGGATAAATTGGAGGATTTAAGTGAAAATATTTAGTGAATTGATAGGTTTAGGATAATGAAGGCTGTGAAATTTCTAGAACTCACAATTTTTCTGAAATATTGTTTCTAGAAATATGAGATTGTCAAATTTAGTCATCTTTGGATAAAGTCAAAATTATGGATGACTAACAGTAGGGAAATTAGGAAAGATAATCAAATATAATTTCATGAAAAATATTTTGAAGAAAGAACAATGGGGCATAATTTTACAATTACGCTCACTAGATGTTCAAAAATCGAAATCATATATTTCTCCATATCTCCAAAAAGTCTTGGACAAACATTCCAAGGTGCTTGAAACTCCCAAAGGGCTCCCACCTATTCGTGATCATGATCATGCTATTAATTTTATTCCAAGAAGTGTTCCTCCAAACATCAGGACTTATAGATATCCTTATGCCCAAAAGAGTGATATTGAACGTGTTAGCCCCCCTATAAATTTTTGACAAAGCAAAGCAGGGGGGTAAATTTGTTTTTAAGCCCTCAAGGAATGCATCTCCCCGAAGACACATCATCCTTGAGGTCTCCAATGTCTTGGCCTTTGATAAATTTCCCTCTGCAGAACTCTCCATGTTGCCCCTCTCTTTCCCTTCACAAAATCCCCTTTCCATCCCACTTTTTCCCCAAATTCCCCTTTGAATCATAACCTTACCCTGGTTTCCTCAAAATTCCCCTCTGTCACTCTATCGCTACCCTCCTCGGGCCTCAAAATGCATTAAAAATGGCTAAAAACCCACTTTCAGACCATACAATAGGCCTCAGCCCCTTCCCCGCTAGCCCCGTAACCCTTTTCTCCAAGTAACCCAGCGCCGGAACCACCCTCCAGCACTGAAAAGCGCCTATCTCCATTGTGTATCGGGTGCAACATCGACCGTTGATCTTATTTATCGGACGGTGATCGTTGACCCCGCAACCTTTTGCGTTTCCCCCGTTATAACCCCGACAGGGCAATGGCCATCCATCTAAACTGTGATCCGATAGTTCAGAGTCTGCCCGCCCCTATGGTCCCCACCAGTGCGCCCGTCCGAAAACAACCTAGTTTTCATCGCACCACCATCCGAGAGCTGGTGGTATTTTCCCATCGGCCAGCGATTCCATACAACGATTGACGCGTGCCCCCTATACGGTTTCAAAACTGCTTGTCCATTGCGCATTAAATTTCGACTCAGGACGCCCAGCGATATTGTTGTGAACCGTTGGATTTGGATCAACTCATCCAATGGCTGTCGCTCCTCGAAGACGCACGCGGTTTAACTCCTGATCGCCGTACCCCTGGCCCACCGTCATCGCCCCCCGCTGCGTTGTTAGTCGTTGTTTCCTTTGAGATCGATGGCCCAGATTTGTTTTCCCCGCTATTGACTTTTCACCTTTCCCCGGGCCCATCTTGCCACATCACACCCCCCACGTGCACCTGTCGTACGTCATCCCATGCATCGCATATATTTGTGAAAATTTAGTGTTTTTAAGGTTTTTCATTCGTATTTTTCTGCGCAGACCGCCAACCTCCACCTGTACATTTTTCACCATTTCTCTGCGATTTCTCCTCCATTTCATCATATGCACATCCATTTCCTCCATCCACACTGCCTCCATCATTCTCTCCCATGGATTTCTTGACAAGTTTGTTGTTTCGCAGTGTTTCAAGCGGGGAAGACCGCTATGGCTCACTGTCTCTGTCACAGCGGCAGAAATTGCAAAACAGGTCATGTACAAAGATACATTTAATGAGGGAAAGGCCCAGGGAAGTGTTTGACGTGACTAAAGCAAAGGATAGGGTTAGAACTTTGTCAATATTCTTTGGAGGCATTAAAAACACAGAGTTCACAGTCAGAAGTGTTTGTGGGAGCGGCAAAGGGAAATCAACGAGGAAATCGAAGAGTTAAAGCATTAAAATGGAGATTTCAAAGGATTAATCTAGTTTGTCAGAGGCTAAGCACCAGATTGAAAACCCCGAAGATCAATTAGAAGTTTAATGCATGGGAAACCGTACCACCAGGGTTTTCTACAGTAGCAGAATGTTTTTCTTCATCATAGGACAAAGTGCCCAAGAAGATTTTATTATATATCATGTTCCTGAAGTTTCCTACCCCAACAACAGTCCTACATGATCAGAAGAATTTTTTTCACACGTAGGGCAGACCTCACTGTTTCTTGTTTTTCATTTGTTATTTCACCAAATGTACCACACAGTACTACAGTCAGAGCACATCAGAGTCATATCAAAGTAATCCCCAATCTGAAAGAGATCATTCGTTCACCCAAGAATGCCAGAGATTAATGCACAGGATTTATACAGAATGGGCTTCAGCCCTCTTTTCTTTTCAGAAGTTTAATACTGCATTTAGTTCTCCACCTACCTCCCCCGCTCCTCCGGAGCTATAAAACGCATGAGAAAAAAATTGTAAAGGTTGTTGACTAGTTATTAGAGAACTGCAAGTAGTTTCTTTTGAGACACAGTATCTATGTAAAGATTGTAAGATAGGTCGAAGGATATGTTTTCAGACTGAGTATTCAGCTATTGGAAATTTTGTACTTGATTGGTATTGTTATTTAATATGAAAAGCGCATTTCTTTAGATCCTGATCTAAAGTAACGATGATGTTTTCCTATCTCTGCGTTTACATTCATTTCCTTTCGTTTCTACTGGCTTGCATCAGAATATTGGCATAGGATTTACCCTTGATAGGTACCCTATGTTGCTTCTCTACTTGCCATTTATGTTACTCTTCTGAATGTATTATCTAAGGAATGTTTTCAGTTGGTTTAACCAGTGTAGTGGATGTTATTGCCTGCTCTCTGATGTATGAATTAAATGAATTCAATTCTTAGATGCTTCTTGTTATAGATTTAGTTGGAAGATTTGGGAACACTGGGGATTAGTGTTAGCCCTGTCCACTAGGATCCTTGTATGACCTACTGATCTATAACTCTGTGCTCTGAAATTTGTGTTATCTCCTCCCTCCTATTTTCCATATCACATAATCATCTTGAAAGATCCTATGTTTCAAATGACTAGCCCAATTTAGAGCCTACCTATTGAGTAGCAAGCAAATCCTTTACTGAATCCATTTCCCAATGGTTTTGAATATTTCCTGGGATATTTCACCTCTGCCTTATCTCTCTTTGCTCATCTTGGTCTTACATTGAACCCTTCTTTCCTGATAACCGGAAACCAAAACAAACAATCAAACAAACAAACCCCGAGCTTTATAACTAGCTTGGCATCTTAAACTTTGAGCTTCATAGATATAAACATTTTCTTGAGCTGGAGAGATCCCTCTCTGGACCTAGGAGGGCTAGATCCTGAGGTCTGAAAGTGGTTCTAATGTTGTCTCATATTTTGGTCTTGCCAATCTGGCCAAAAAATGGGAACCCCAACATAATGGCGACTCCACTAGGGACACTGAGTGCATTACACCTTAAACATTCCTAGGCACTCAAAAACCTACAATATTTGGTTAGGTTAGCAGTTAAACATTCCTATTCACACATCAACCTCTATACCTTTTGATGTGTTTTCCCTTACTCTTGGACAGAGTCTGGAAAGGGCTAGGTAGCCTCCAGATCTCACACTCTTTTAGAGGTGACATATCTGGTAAATGCCCTCCCAGTCAATCTCTGGTTAGAATTTGTTGTGTTTGGAAGATATCCTTGAAAAGGGACATCTCAAGAGCACTGTAGTGGACAGTGTGCCCTCCAAAAACATCCTAAACCTTCCACCTCGCGACTCCATAGCTCCTAAACGATTTAAAGACTCCACTGGTGATCAGTAGGCCTCCTGATTATCTTGGTTCACATTAGACTCCACTGGAAGACCAACCTCCTTAACAACATCAACCACAGTAGAAGTAACAAGTAGGGTTAAGCTGCTTGATCAGAAACAACATTTTGGCTTCTAGAACCATTCATACAAGAGCTTACCCTAACCCAGCCCCACCTGAAATAGTTGATAATCTAGAGAGCATCCTCAAGGGAGCTCCTACACTTAAAATATAAACTATTTCCAAACACATCCATAGAGCTAATTCTGCACCAGAAGATCTTATAGATCTATCACATTTTCACCTTGATCTAGACCTACCTAATAGCTTATCTAGAACTAGGTCATTCAGTAGCTTAGACCAGCCAGACCCTGAGCTTCCCAATTCACCACAACAAGGTGGAAGACACCTTGGGAATAGACAGACCCCTCCATCTACACCTCCTGAACTAAATTTCATACAAATCTTGGGGCTCAGTCACCCTAGGTCTTCTCATCAATTCTCTGCTAGTCATAACATCCCTGTCATCCATATACCTTCCGCCCAAGCCCCTCTATCTCATCAAAACATCAGCATGGCAGCTTGGTATGCACCTCTGGTTTTACCCCAACCTCTAGTACCCTTACCAAACGATTATCAGTCTAAGATCCCACACTTCACTGCAAAAGAATCCATCACAACCCAACAACATGTAGATAAAATGGAAGATTCTTTTGACTACATGGAAATTGATGATGATATAGTCAAAATGACAATCTTTGCACAAAGCTTAGGGGGTGATGTGAAGAAATGGTTTAAAGGCTTACCTCCAGGCAGCATTAATGATCTCCCAGCTCTATATCAGACTTTCATAAACAAATGGGAAACTAGGGCAAACCCTCGCCAACTCCTAACAGAATACATGACCCTTAAAAGAAATGCGGGAGAGAGTGTCCATGATTACACAACAAGGTTCAATAGTATTTACAATGCCCCTCCCGGATTATCAAAGACCAAGGCCAAATTCTTAAAGCTAAAAACCAGAAGTTACTGTGTTATGAATGAAAACTTATACTGGAAGAATTTGAATGGCCTATTGCTTAAATGTTTGCTTGAAAATGAGGTAGAGAGGGTTAAACAAGAATTCCATGCTAGAGAATGTGGGGGCCACCTGAGTTGGAAAGCCACTGCAAAAAAAATACTCAGAGCTGGTTATTATTGGCCCACACTCTTCAATGACGTTCTTAAAATGATAGTTGCCTGCCACAAATGTTAGATATTTGAGGGCAAGAGAAAACTCCTCCCTTTACCCCTACAACCCATCACCGTTGAAGGTCCCTTTCTGCAATGGGGCCTAGATTTCATAGGGGAGATTCACCCTGCTTCTTTTTCTCAACACAAATGGATCCTAGCAGCCACAGATTATTTCACTAAGTGGATAGAGGCCGTGCCCACTAGGAATGCCATAGATACAGTCATCATTAGTTTCCTAGAAAGTCACATCCTCTCTCGGTTTGGTTGCCCAAGGAAAATAATCACTGATAACACTACTGCTTTCGGATCCAAAAAGATGGTTGATTTTTGTTACATGTACAACATAACACTTGGTCATTCAACTGCCTATTACCCTCAAGGTAATGGATTAGCTGAATCATCAAACAAGAGCCTGGTGATCATCATCAAGAAGCTGTTGGAGGAGAACAAAAAATCTTGGCATAACAAGCTAGTACACGCTTTGTGGGCTGACAGGCTTACAACAAAAAAGTCTATTGGCATGTCACCATTCCAGCTTGTCTATGGAATAGAAGCAGTATTCCCTACCAGCCTTGGAATACCAGTGATCAAACTAATTCAGGAGATGCAAACAGAAGAAGATAGTATGGTGAGGAGAATAAACCAAATAATCCATCTTCAACAAACAAGGGAAGAGGTCTACAACAGAGCAGTGAAATTTCAGGAGAACATAATGAAATTGTTTGACAAAAGAACCAAAGCTGCTGATTTCAAAGTTGGGGATAAGGTTTTGAAGTGGGATTCGAGAAGAGAGGATAAAGGAAAGCACAACAAATTTGACAGTTTGTGGGAAGGTCCATACCTCATCCAGGCCACTGTGGGTCCAAATGCTTTTTTATTACAAGAACTAGATGGTACAAAGCTGTTTGGGGGTCTTGTCAATGGCAGGATGCTCAAACACTACTACTGCTAATTCACGATTTCCAGTTTCATTTCCATTGTCCATACCATTGCAGCTTTTTATTTTCAGGAAAAAGAAAAATATTTCAAAAAATAGAGGAAAAAGAGAGGTTCAGACATGCTTAAACATGAACCTCTGATATGCAAAAGAGTGGCTCTAATAAACTCAAAACCTGAGCCAAAGAAAGTAAAACAGCTGGTCCTAACATGCCCAAAATCTGGACCAGCAAAGGAAAAATAAGAATCAGCTCTAACATGCCCAAAACCAGAGCTCAAATGAAGAAAGGGAGGTGACTCCAACATGCTCAAAACTTGAGTCACAAAAAGGAAGGAAGGATGTTTCAAGTTTCAGATCTCTAGCCTTCACAGTTTTGTTTTTAGTTTTGTGCTAATTTCTGTCCATGTGCAACTATTTGTATGCCTTGGATCCATAGCAAGTCAGACAGTCTAATCCTGGCTTAACTTTTTTTCAATTTCTGTTGTAGAATGTAGAGAAGAAATCTGCTGGACAGTTTAATCCCAGCAGACATTAGATTAGGTAGAGAAACATATGAGACCAACAGTCTAATCTGGTCTCATGGAGCAATAAGGGTAGACTTAGAATAGGTTTATTTTCTGTTTGCAAAAATAAAAAGATGTAAAGGGTTTGCTAGCTCAAATGCACCCTGGAAGAAGAAAAAATGCTAGGATTGTAGTATGGGTAGGTAGTTTGTTGGAGTAATTTCTACTGATGTAATGTTCTCATATTGTGGCAGTTTATCAAAGAAAGAAGGGATGTGTAAAGCAGCAGGCATCTGGCCTACACCAAAGATTTATCCTCTGAATTCTTAACTCCTTCAAGAAGAAGCCATCCCCATGTGGAGCCACTGTTAGCCCCCCTATAAATTTTTTACAAAGCAAAGAAGGGGGCTAAATTTGTTTTTGAGCCCTCAAGGAATGCATCTCCCCGAAGACACATCATCCTTGAGGTCTCCAATGCTTTGGCCTTTGATAAATTTCCCTCTGCAGAACTCTCCATGTTTCCCCTCTCTTTCCCTTCGCAAAATCCCCTTTCCATCCCAATTTTTCCCCAAATTCCCCTTTGAATTATACCCTTACCCTGGTTTCCTCAAAATTTCCCTCTGTCACTCTATCGCTACCCTCCTCAGGCCTCAAAATGCATTAAAAATGGCTAAAAACCCACTTTCAGACCATATAATAGGCCTTAGCCCCTTCCCCGCTAGCCCCGTAACCTTTTTCTCCAAGTAACCCAGTGTCGGAACCACCCGCCAGCACTGAAAAGCGCCTATCTCCATTGTGTATCGGGTGCAACATCGACCGTTGATCTTATTGATCGGACGGTGATCGTTGACCCCGCAACCTTTTGCGTTTCCCCCGTTATAACCTCAACAGGGCAATCGCCATCCATCTAAACTGTGATCCGACGGTTCGGAGTCCGCCCACCCCTGTGGTCCCCATCAGCGCGCCCGTCCAAAAACAACCCGGTTTTCATCGCACCACCATCCAAGATCTACGGTATTTTCCCATCGGCCAGTGATTCCATACAGCGATTGACGTGTGGCCCCTATACGGTTTCAAAACTGCTTGTCCATCGCGCATTAACTTTCGACTCAGGACACCCAACAATATTGTTGTGAACCGTTGGATCTGGAGCAGCTCATCCAACGGTTGTCGCTCCTCGAAGACGCGCGTGGTTTAACTCCTGATTGTCGTACCCCTGGCCCACCGTCATCGCCCCCCGCTGCATTGTTAGTCGTTGTTTCCTTTGAGATCGACGGCCCGGATTTTTTTTCCCCGCTATTGACTTTTCACCTTTCCCCGAGCCCGTCTTGCCACATCAACCCCCCCACGTGCACCCGTCGTACGTCATCCCATGCATCGCATATATTTGTGAAAATTTCATGTTTTTAAGTTTTTTCATTCATATTTTTCTCCGCAGACTGCCAACCTCCACCTGTACATTTTTCACCATTTCTCTGCGATTTCTCCTCCATTTCATTATCTGCACGGCCATTTCCTCCATCCACACTGCCTCCATCATTCCTGCCCATGGATTTCTTGACAAGTTTTCTATTTAACAGGGTTTCAAGTGGGGAAGACCGCTATGGCTCGTTGTCTCTATCACAGCAGCGGAAATTGCAGAACAAATCATGTACAAAGATACATTTAATGAAGGAAAGGCCCAGGGAAGTGTTTTACATGACTAAAAGCAAAGGACAGGGTTAAAACTCTGTCAATCTTCTTCGAAGCCATTAAAAACACAGAGTTCGCAGTCAGAAGTGTTTGTGGGAGCGGCAAAGTGCAATCAGCGAGGAAATCGAAGAGTTAAAGCATCAAACTGGAGATTTCAAAGGATTAATCCAGTTTTTCAAAGGCTAAGCACTAGATTGAAAACCCCGAAGATCAATCAGAAGTTTAATGCACGGGAAATCGTACCACTAGGGTTTTCTATAGCAGCAGAATGTTTTTCTTCAGCTGAGGACAAAGTGCCCAAATAGTTTTTATTATATATCGTGTTCCTGAAGTTTCCTACCCCAACAGCAGTCCTACATGATCAGAAGCATTTGTTGCACAAGTAGGGCAGACCTCACTGTTTCTTGTTTTTCATTTATTGTTTCACCAAATTTACCACACAGTACTACAGTTAGAACACATCAGAGTCATATCAGAGTAATCCCCAGTCTGAAAGAGATCATTCGTTCACCCAAGAACGCCAGAGATTAATGCACAGGATTTATATAGAATGGGCTTCGGCCCTCTTTTCTTTTCAGAAGTTTAATACTACATTTAGTTCTCCACCTACCTCCCCCACTCCTCCGGAGCTATAAAACTCATGAGAAAAACATTGTAAAGTTTTTTGATTAGTTATCAGAGAACTGCAAGTAGTTTCTTTTGAGACATAGTCTTTGTGTAAAGATTGTAAGATAGGTCGAAGGATATGTTTTCAGACTGAGTATTCAGCTATTGGCAATTTTGTACTTGATTGGTATTGTTATTTAATATGAAAAGCGCATTTCTTTGGATCCTAATCTGAAGCAGCGGTGATGTTTTCCTATATTTGCGTTTACATTCATTTCCTTTCGTTTCTACTGGCTTGCATCAGAATATTGGCATAGGATTTACCCTTGATAGGTACCCTATGTTGCTGCTCTCCTTGCCATTTATGTTACTCTTCTGAATGTATTATCTAAGGAATGTTTTCAGTTGGTTTAACCATTGTAGTGGATGTTATTTCCTGCTCTCTGATGTATGAATTAAATGAATTCAATTCTTAGATGCTTCTTGTTATAGATTTAGTTGGAATATTTGGGAACACTAGGGATTAGTGTTAGCTCTGTCCACTAGGATCCTTGTACGACCTGCTGATCTGTAACTTTGTGCTCTAAAATCTGTGTTATCTCCTCCCTCATATTTTCCATATCACATAATCATCTTGAAAGATCCTATGTTTCAGATGACTAGCCCAATTTGGAGCCTGCCTATTGAGTAGCAAGAAAATCCTTTCCTGACTCCATTGCCCAATGGTTTTGAATATTTCCTGGGATATTTCACCTCTGCCTTATCTCTCTTTGCTCATCTTGGTCTTACATTGAACCCTTCTTTCCTGATAACTGGCAACCAAAACAAACAATCAAACAAACAAACCCCGAGCTTTATAACTAGCCTGACATCTTAAACTTTGAGCTTCATAGATATAAACCTTTGCTCGAGCTGGAGCGTTCCCTCTATGGACCCATGAGGGCTAGATCCTAAGGTCTGAAAGTGGTTTTGATGTTGTATCATCTTTTGGTCTTGCCAATCTGTCCAAAAAATGGGAACCCCAACAGAACGTATGGTTGCAAAAATGCTAGAGGCTATTATAATTCATCCTAGTCAAAGTTATTTCTTTGCTCCAATAGTATTGGTGCACAAGAAGGATGGATCATGGTGTATGTGTCCAAATTATAGGGAGCTCAATAAGCTCTCTATTAAAGATAAATTTCTCATCCCCGTCATTAATGAATTATTGGATGAATTACATGGAGAAATTTACCTCACCAAGTTGGATCTTCGTTCTAGATATCATCAAATTAGAATGAAGACTGAAGAAATTCCAAAAACAACATTCAAAACTCATGAGGGTCATTATGAATTTTTGGGCATGCCTTTTGGCCTTACTAATGCACCTTCCACATTTCAAGGTTTGATGAATTCCATTTTCAAACCCTTCCTTAGAAAATTCGTGTTAATATTTTTTGAGGATATACTAATCTACAACAATTCTTGGAAGGATCATGTTCAACATGTTGACATGGTGCTGAAACTATTGCAAGAGAAAAAATTATATGAAAAAACCTACAAATGTTTCTTTGGATTACAGGAGGTGGAATATTTGGGTCATATTGTATCTCAAGAGGGTGTTAAGGTAGACCCTAAAAAAATTAAATACATTAAGGAATGAAAATCCCCACAACCATAAAGCATATTCGAGGATTTCTGGGGTCAACAGGGCATTATCAAAAGTTTGTAAAGAATTATTAGAGAATATCGACACCTCTAACATCATTACTGAAGAAAGATGCATTTTCTTAGACTCCAGAAGAAACTAAGGCCTTTGAACATCTTAAAGAGGCAATGTTCCAAGCACCGATATTAGCTACGCCATAATTCACCAAAAACCTTTATAGTGGAATGTGATGCCTTAGGAAATGGAATTGGTGCAATTTTAATGCAAAAAGGAAGACCCGCTTCTTTTGAAAGTCATCTAATCAAAGGAAAGTATTTACAAAAACCTATTTATGAGAAGGAAATTTTGGAAATACTAAATGCACTCAAGCAATGGTGAACTTACCTAACGGGAAGACACTTCAAGGTAAAAACAGATCATGATAGTCTTAAATAATATTTGGAACAAATATTATATTCAGAAGAGCAAAAAAAATGAGTCACAAAGATGTTGGGTTATGAATTTGAAATAATCTACAAAACGGAAGCAAAATGTTGTTGCAGATGCACTCTCTGATACTTAGGATTGGAAATTACTGAGAGGGGGGGTGAATCAATAATTTAACATTCGTTACTTTTGCTTGTTTTTACTTTATTATTCAATTAATAGTTCATTTTCATGTTCTGTTGAATTCATTTTGCAAGTGTGATGAAGAAAAATTTTCAGATTACTTATCAAGAGTTCAACATCATTCACATAGCATTCATAATCAACACACCTAGACAAAAGATATGAGTGGAAACCCCGAAGGTAGAAAACCACAAATATTAGGCTGAAAGTGATGTGAAGGCAAGATGCTACTCCTTATTACATCAGATTTTTGTAGGCTACAACCTAAAAGAGGCTACTACCTCCAAGGAAGCTCTAAATCCCACAAATTTTCTGCAGGCTACAACCCACAGGAGGCTTCTACCTCAACAGGGAACAACATGTTCCTCTTCGAACTCCAATATATAAGAGAACATATATTTCTCAATCAAAACATCAAGCTTCATACGTTATTTACCTCATAGACCATTCCTCTTCTGTTGCTGCCCATCAAATGTGCTTATTCAAAACCCTTCTCACTTCTCTAAAAAAAACAACCCTTTATGCTTCATATTGTGCATTTTGTAAGAAATCCTTTTTGGTTGTTTGTATTCCTTGCAGAATATGAAGTGAAGAATTGTCTCTTGGGATTCCAAGAACTGCTCACTTTATTTTCAGTTTTTGAAAATATTTGTAATAGAAAAAGATATTGTAACGTCTGAATGAGAAATGATGATAAGTGACAAATGAAACTTGTATTGTCTACATATTATTTTTAATGAAATATATGTATTTCAACTTTGTCTTAATATATTATGTCCTTATTGAAAACATTTATCCTTCATATTGATTAGCATATCCTTTTCACTTCACATTGTTAGTACCCTATAATTCATAGGATCTCAAGGTGACTAATTATTTTTCTTCAAATTTCCATATTGAAAATAATGTTCCATGACTGTCATTTATTTCCTAGTAGATGCTGCTAGGAAAAAATAAAAAATAATGTTTTCTATAAGGCTTTGAAATCCATTTACATGCAAAAGGAGGAATTATTTTGCAAAGGGCTTTAGAATTTATCCTAATTCTAAAACATGGCTAACTACCTCGTTCTCCATATAGGCCAAGCTAAGCCTAAGTACCTTCTTCAATGCCTATCCATCTCATTAAACCTTCAAATCCCTAATATAAGCTTTTCAGACCTTATATAACCCATTTCCATATTTTTTTGTTATAAAACTTATTCTTTCCATTCATTATCTCATGGCATCATAAAGAGCATCGTCACCTCCTCGCCCATTATTACCCCCTTACGCTAATTCATTTCCTAGCCCCACCATCACACTACATGTCACCCATGTTCTCGACTCACATCTCACTTCACGAGTTTTAGCCTTTAACTCCTTCTCCTCGTAACAAAACCTTAAACTTTGTGCTTTGCGGTATTAAAGTGGCCCCATTTCCATCCTGCCTCATCAATTCCGTCAGTGCACATCGCACTTCGCAGGTTTTAGCACTTACCTCATTTCCTCGATCCTGAACCTTGTGATGTGCGATGAACCCAAAACTTTGTGATTTGCGATAAACCCCAAAGTTTGCGATGTGTGATAAAATTTAAATCTTGTGACTTGCGATATCGGTGGGACACAACCGCATATTGCACTACACAAGCTCAGGAGGATAAGTGCCCAGGTATATGTTACAAACGCCGAAGTGCACTTTGTGATATTGGGGTAGACGCAATGCAGGTTGATGTCGAAGCGTAAAGGATTTCAAATCGGATGCATGAGGTTTTTACACTATTTTATGAGAAAAATGGCTAAGCGTGGCCAAAGGACTCGACCACAATTTCAAAGAAAATAAGACATAAAGGGTAGAAATTATTTAGATGATCGATGAACAAGTTGAGAAGATTAAGAAAATGGAAAATGAAAAGGAGAAGATGGTAAAGGAAAGATAGAAAGCAGTGGGAAATGCAGTGAAGGAAGTAACAAACAAAGCAGCGAAATCCATAATTCCACTAACAAGCAGTCCCTCTTACAGTGATTCCAACATCTACATCAACAAAAGTTACACCAGGCGAAGGCACTGAGAAGTTAGATAAATATATGGAGGACATTCCCTTACAGAAAGCAGAAATTAAAAAACTGCAAGATCAAGTCAGTGACATACACGACCAGATGAAGAGGAGAGATTCAGCTCGTGCCACAAAGTTGTAGATCAACAAAAGGTTAAATGGGTTTCAAAGGATACATCTAAGCTTACCAGTTTGAAGAACAATATGATAGGGAAATTTTTTTATGAAGTTATCCGCAATGAAGTCTTCATACAGCATGAAATTAGGCGCATCTATCAGTTGAGGCCAAAATTTGTGAAGTACACCAAGGCTGATGAAGTCTACAGAAAGTTGAATAGAACTAAGATTACAACTCAAAGGAATGGGAAAATTGGTGTGCACTCCACGGATGATGACAACTCTTGCCGACAAAGCATGATGCTCAGCAAATTATCTACATCAGCATATCCAGTGTATCAGAAAAACTTAGCAGTATCAAATTTCCTACATAGCAGACTGAAACATCACTAAATAACGACTTTATAATGAATTTAGACATCTGTTGAAAGTCGTTACACATTTCCATGCCTGAGACGCACACATCAAACTTATGTTACTTCGTAATAAATGAATTGACTTCCCTTCTGATAACGCAAATCAGTTGCAAGTAGTTTAAATGTAGCTTTTTATTCTATATTAGGGGTTGGACCTTGGTTTAGTAAGCACTTTTCATTGCAATTATTTGTAATTTTCAAGCTAGAGCATCAATAAAGAGACCAGTCTACAAGATTCATGTGTTGTGTTATCCTGGTGAGGTTTTTCCTTATTCATGTTTAATGTTTTCCCACTATAATCTCTTCATGCATATCATTTAAAATCCTAATTGTAAAACAGGAAGGTTAGATTAAGATTTACTGTTCAGAGTGCCTTAATTCTGGTTGTCTTTACAATTTCAATGTTTTATTCTGGTGTACAGTTTAAGAATTCTTAGTTGGTCTTAAGTCATTACTGAAAGCACTTTTCTCCATCTCATAATTTCACCCAGTTATAAAACGCAAGTATTCATAGCTAGCTTGCCTTTCATTTGTTTTAGGATTTCATGCATATACCCAGCCTATTTCGACTCCATAGCCCAATGGAAACTATTTAAATTGTTAGCCATCTATAAAATTTTGTCATATATGATGATGGATAAATATTCTTTCAGTCTTCAAGAAACTAATTTTAGGCAAATCTATGAGTTCTTGAAGCCATAGCTATTTTCCCTATCCAAAAATATCCTTTTCATTGATATATTCGCTATAAAGATCCTCCAAGACACCTTGCTGGTTCAAAAGGAGACTGCTTCAAAGCCTTTTTTCCTATTATTTCACTCTCACAATTTCCTCTAAATTTCCTCCATTTCACCCTTTTTTCATTCCTCCTAACAGTCATTCATTCTTCTAAAAAATCCCTTTCTGCTTTCCCTTTTCCCCTTCATTCCCCCTTAAAAGGCTCCCAAAACCCCTTTAGACCATTTATTCCCTTTTATTTTGGTTTAAATTTGGCCTTTTAACCTATCGGAACACTAAAAAAGGACCTTAAAAACCCTCCTTTGGCCTAATTCCAACCTTTTTATCAGATAGGATTTAAGCACCTCTGGCCCTAAGACCTCCACCCTTTTTCTCCATAATACCAGGGCCTACGATCCTCAGCTAAAACCTTAGCCCTATTTCTTTTTACCCCAGTTCCCTGATCCCTCTATAAAATTATGCCCTGGCGTTTTCCCCAGCCCCTTCACTTCATATTGTCCCCCTCACCTTTTTTTTCCCCGCATTGAATCTCCACCGTTAATCTTTAATATTAGACGACCATCGTCATTTCTATCACTGGACCCCACCATTCAGCCACCACACATCTTTCCTCCAATCACATGCATCCATAGTCGTCGATCTGGCTCCCTCAGATCGGACGGTCTACACTCCATTTCGCGCTTGATTTGCCCAAAACCTTCCATCACTCAACTTCAACATGAAACAAATGGTTTTAGGAGGGACACGCATCAGCCTCCGACATGTATCATGTTTGATTAAGCCAATACTACTTACCACTTTCTCCGTGTGCAAATACCACCTGTGGTAATTCCGAAACCGCTCATCATTTTTTTCGCACCATTATTCAAAATTCACCCCATCTTCTTCTGGTATGGCACACAAGACCCTCCTCTATGCATTCCCCCCCCCCCCCTCTGCAATTCTCCTCCGCATTCCACATAGCCTCTGAATTCAGTTTAAACCATAAAGTGCAGGTTTTTATAATATGTTTTTAGTTTGGTTGCAGGTTTTATGGCAGCCAAATACGCAGGCCCTCCCACAACAAATTAAGGTTTCACAAGCCTTGGATGATGATCCAAAAAGGCTTGTAAATTAAAAGAAAAAGGAAGATCAAGGGATTTAATTTCATGGATTAATCAATGTCTCATGAACATTTATCAGGTTTAATAAAACCCTCTGACATAGCAACAGAACACACCTGCGCAAGAAAAGAAGACAGTGATTAAGGCTTGAATGAAGATTAAAGGTTAAAAACACAAACGAACATAATTTTAAAGAAATCGACAAAGGGAAAAGGACAACGATGATGCATTATGAAGGTCAAAAGCAGAATTAAGCTTTAAGCATAGTTTAATGATAAAATTAAGGAAATTTAGGCTAAAAACAGCCTCGAATGCATCAACGAAGAGAAATTATTTCACTCAAAACTCAAAAATATCTAAAGGGCCACCTTAGCCTACTTTCTACCTACAAAGACTAAAAAAACTGTTATTGCACTAAAGAATATATTTAAAACTGTCAGGACAGTTATTGTAAAGATAAGAATAAGCCTTGAAAGGCAATCATTTACTTTGTAATTAATAACACTTTAAACCTAGATTAGTTCCACCTCCTCATTCGCAACATAAATACTGCACTAGAACTCATTTTATCATTGGCATTTGATGACTCTTTGAAGTAATACATAGTCTCTTGGAAATTGAAGGAAATTGATGTTTTGGAACTTGTAGATGTCTTGACCTGTTTGTTGATGAGGAAGGCTCTGTCATTGGATCCTTGAGCTTGGCTGTTGGTGAATTACTCTAAATCTATTATTTTTATTTCTTGTTTCATTATGTTTCACCATTCTCTATTGCAGTAGAGTAAAAATTTTAGGCTAAGAGATGTCTTTTGAAAGCACCTTAGTTCTGTTTACTCTTCAATGTCTTAATTTTTTCTTCTACTAAGATATTCTAGAGAATTATTAATTTCTCTCTAGAACTCTCATGCTTGTTTATTTCTTAAATAGTTCAATACAGTTGGTCTCAAGAATGATTTATGGTTTTCCTTTCTTACTTGCTGCCACTTAAAAGTTGTTTTTGAAATCTCCCTTCAAAGTACCATTGTCTAAAGTCTGCCAAAGAGGTTTTGTTCCGATCATACCCTTTGTACTTGCTTAAATAATTGTTTTGAAGGTCTTATAGCTGTAATAAAATATGTTTAGGCATTCCCTCTTCTATGAATGAAGTTATTTGTGAATCTTGAATGTTTTCTAATCCTTGAAGGTGAAATCACTAGAAGTTAAATGAGTTTCTCGCCTTCTATATTTCATTGGAGAAGTTTGTCTTGAAATTATTATTGTTTGAAGTGTGGTTTGTAGAATTTATGGTTAGCCCTGTCTATTGAATGCCTCTTCATGTTCAGATAATGTTTTAAGTCCCTTTGTTGAAAAGTACATATAATTAAGGATTCTTAATTACCCTTAGTTCTACTTTCCATTCTAAATCCTTGATGTCCATTTCATTCCACCTGCAAGACCTTGAAGATCCACTGGCCAGGTTAGATTTTCCCTTTGATACCCCAAATACATTGATTAAACCTGTTACAACTTCCACTTGACTCCATTGCCCAATGACTTGGATATTTCCTCATTCTATCTATGCTGCTCTGATTATCATGTCCAACCAAACAATCCAAAAAATTCATGCTTCATAACTAGCCTAAAATCAACCTTTAAAAGCAAGCAAGCTCACATCTTTGCAAACAATTTAGAGATTCCTCTCTAAGACTAGGAAGGCTAGGTACTAGAGCTCTAAAGGCTGGTTTTGATGTTTCCTTGTCACTTGGTATGCCAATCTGCCAAATCACAGGACCCCAACATAAAGGAACCCCTTAAATCCAATCGCGAACAATCAAATAAAAACAACTCCCGCACTTAATTTAACTAGCCTTATATCGGTAAGCTCAAAACAAATCTGAATCTTATCTAGAGAGATTTGTCTCTGAGTCTAGGAGGGCTAGATCCTAGGCTTCAATTTGTTTTGATGTTTCACTTTATGATTTATTCTTGCGAATCTTGTAAATTATAGAGTGATAACATAGTGGCGACCATACTGGGTACTAGCTGAAATTTTTTTATTTTCATTCAAATCTAGAAACCCTAGTCAAAAAAACATTGTGTGCTGAAAGTATTTTCCAAGATTTTCATCTGGTTGTTGATGGTGGAAAAATATTCAGACACAATAAAGTTGAAATCATCCACCTGGAGACTCCACAAAGTTCAGTTGATCTAAAGACACCACTGGTAAAAGAATCCAGAATTGTAGAGAACATACAGTGACTCCATTTCTATTGTTGGTTTTTTCAAAATGAATTCAAGAATACAACGCAGGTATTCTCCTATGGATAGATCAAATATTCCAAGTTTTCCAAATCCCATGCCCAAAATTGATTGGTTAAAATATCTTCCAGCGTTTAAAGATGAAAAAGGAGATGATGCTTGTATACATTTATTGAGGTTTCATATGAACATTCGTAGGCTTAGAATCAAATTTCCTGAAGACTGTCTTATGAAAATGTTTGTGGCAAGTTTGGAGGAAAAGGCTAGATCTTGGTATGAAAATTTATCAGCTGCTAGTATACGTTCTTTAAAGAATTTTCATATTGTATTTCATGACAAGTATATAGAAGATTATCCATCTTTCTTTTTGGTTCAAAACTACTGTGATAAATTTCAAGGTTTTATTCAATATTTGGAAGACTACTATGATGATCATCAGTTCATGGATGATGAAATACTAGAGGATTTAGAGAAATATATTTTCAAAAAGTGGAAGCCTTGCTTGAATTGTCCTCTCCTCGGGAAGAAAAAGATGATGCATGTTGTTCAGATGTTCATGAAGAATCACCACAGGAAACAGTTCTTGCACTAGTACAAAAAATTGATCAGCCAAAGATCAAGGAAGAAATTTAGCTTCCTGAACTGTTCAAGTAGAGGACAGTGGTGAAAATCAACAACAGTTTGGTGACCCGGAAAAAGAGGCAGCAGAGCTCAATTTTGTTGATCCACAAGAACATCTTCAACAAGCAGTGTTTCCTTCATATATTAAAGACCAATCAGGTTTGCACGATGAAGACCATCTCAAAAATTCTCTTTCATGTTGTATCTTATCTCAGTTTATATCCCTTTAATAAAATCATAAAAGTTATCAATCATTATTTTCTTCCTTGGATGTTAATAATGTAGCACAACATATTGTTACTGGTCATGTTCCTTCATCCGAAATTAATGAGAGTTTGCAGCTCCCCTGAAATCTTTCGTGTGACAAAGAGAATGATAAAGAGAACTCATAGCACTTGAATTTAGTGGACAATGAGGAAAAATAATTTCCCCCCTTATTTTTCGAAGAGAATCAGTTTCAACACATAAGAAAGCAAAATTTTGGAATAAGCTTTGTTTTCCTGTTACCAATCATCCAGAAGAACTTACGTTGCATGTTGACCATGATCCTTTGGTCAGTGTATTGCAGCCATCAGTGGAGGAATAATTTTCCAGGTTCATCAATAGAGCTATTGAATCCAGTGGAAAATTTAAGTTTCCATGTTTTAAATCCATTTTCCTACCTAGAGAGGTAGAATGCAACCTTCAGTTAAGTATCCATTTGCTCAACTGGTTGCATTGGAAGTTTGTTATTATTTGATATGGAAGTCATTTTATCATATTAGAGTAGTCATATGAGTGAAAATAAGCTCAGTACTCTGAGCATATTTCCAGTTTTAGTTTTGGATTTCTTTTCAGTTTTTGTTTTCAAGCATGTGTTTGGTCTCAATCTAGTCTCCTAAATTGAGTTCATTTAATTGTCAAACAGGGTTGGTAAACTACTGAAGTGAAGTGCACTGTATGTGCCTAGGTTTTTGTCTCTTAATGCGTTGTGTTTAGTGTTTTATGATGTTTTGGTCTTTTATGATGATTTATGATGTTTTTGATCTTTTGGTGGTTTTATGTTCACAAGGAAAATGACTAGAAAGCTAATGGAAAGAAGCTAATGATTAAAAACAGAGTGAAGCCTAATTGGTTGATGACAAATGACAAATGCAATTGCAGATATTGACACAGAATCAAATCTAAACTATGACTAAGCAGAAACAAAGCTTGATAATGACTTTTAAGCAAATGATTCAAAGCATAAACTCAACTTGTCAAATTCTTTCATCAAAGGTATTTTGAGAGAGAGCTTGAGATATGGTCAGCTAAGCATGCAAATTATCCTAACTAAACAGTTAAATAGCTAACTTATAATTATGCAACATGTTATCCATGATTATAGATTTGTTGAAGCATATTTGGAGTAAAACATTGATACCATCATAATATCTCTACTTTAAGACTAGTTCCTAACTCTATTCTGCAACTTAGTTTGATAACACTACACTTCACTCAAAGGTTATAGATTTTTAAAATAGTCTTTTGAGGAAATGTTTGTTTGTGAGATGATAAGAAATTTGCAGAAGTACTTCAGGCCTTAAAATGATATTGTCTTCTGTTCATATGGTTATGAATCAATTATAGATTTTAGAACAAGAAGAGGTTTGAAAATAATGAAGGTTGTTTTGTTAAGCTTAACAACTGAAGTAATCTAATATGCAGTGAATGACAACTGAATTTGGAGTGCAAATGCAATGAGTTAAGCTAAAACTGAACTTAAGATGTCACTAATCTAAAACAGTGCTGAACTAGCAAGTCATTATCAAACTTAAAACAAAATAACTGAGCATGAGTTAAGTGCAATTAAACTCCGGAGTATCCTAACTAGGCTATCATGCATTATTCTATGGAATTATACAGTCTGTTTGTTCATCATGATTGGTATTTTGGAAGAGTTTCTTAGAACAATCGTAACTGTACAATTCAGTGCAAATGCAAACGTAAAGACTGAAAGCAATGAAAAACTAAGATATCATAGCTATCTCCTACCCATCATTATGATATTTTGGAAAAGCATTTTAAGAGCAAGAACAGCTATGGTACTTAGTAAAAACACACAACTGAAGCGTTCAGGATCACAATCATGCTTAAGAAATTATAAGGATTTTTTGGAAGAGTTTCTTCTTTTGGAAGAGTGCTTAGCATAAGTATAACTGTGATGGTGAACAAAAGAGATTACAGTTAAATTCTACAATGCTATAGCCATTTCCCATTCATTATTATAATATTTTGGAAGAACTTCTTCTTTTGGAAGAGTTTTTAGAATGAGTATAGCTATAGTAGCTAATGAAAACAACTACGAATTCAACTTCAAAAACGTAAAGGCAGCTAGGATACTTATCTAAATTACGCAAATAAATCCGTACAGGGGGCAGGGGCCCTCTACCACCAGACGGAATCTAACTCCAAATCAAATCAACGCTTTCAAAACAATACTGTCTGCTTCATTAAAGGAGAAATAACTTGAACAGAGTAATCTACGTCTTCAGAAATGTAGCACAGAATCTAAGCAAAATCTAGAACAAAATCTAGCCTAGCTCTCGGTTTCCCAAGTGTTTATATAACAAATGTACATAACAAGACTTGCAACAATTCTAGGATCATTGTCTTTCCTTATCGAAATCACATTAGGACTCTTGAAGTGGCAACGTAAAAAGGAAAAGAACATTTGGACTAAGACAGTCCTATTAGAAGTCTGTCTTCCTAAATGTGTTCCCACGTACCAAAACCATATCCAGAATTCAGTTTTTCCTTCATGGTGAGCAACGAACAATGTAGACATGACGTGGAATATACCCATATGCGGTTTTTCTTGAGAGGCCACCTGGAACATACCCAAACGTGAAGACAGCTGCAGAATCGCCGGTTAGCTACGGAATGTCTGCATTCTGCAGCTAGTTCCGGTCAAAATGCATTACAATGACAAAAATCATAAAACTTAGCAAGTCGGTCATGTTAATCATTCTAAAAGTAATTTTAACTAAATTCATTGATCAATTGGGTCTAGGATAGCAATGGACAAAGGAAAATGAGGTAAAGTAAGATGAAAGAAAGCACAATCTTGAGGCTCAACATACCCCCACTGCTGACTTCTTGCATGTCCTCATGCAACTTATCCTATAAACTCAGAGGCTTCTGCAAGAACATCTAATCCTCTCCTTCTCCTTTACCTGGAAGCTAAAGATCTTCTGGGTTTTCTGATGAGAAGTTTGAACCTTAAGTTGGTAAGTGCCCTGATTAGCTTCTTGTTCCTCTTCTTCAACTTTTCATTAGCCTTTTCTAATTTGTCTATATGTAGAGATAAGGTTGAGTTCATATCGGTTTTGAGCATGACTTGTTCCTTCAGAATATCATTCTCATTTTTGATGTGTCTATTAAGTATTTCCAGCTCATACCTATCCCTTCTTAACACATCTATTTCAGATAGTGGAGGACTAGGGGTTCTCTCTCTACTCTCTGAAGCTTTCCTTTCCAAAGTTTCAACATAATCATAAACTTCTTGCTGAGCAGGGTCAATTTCAGGGGTTCCTTCATAAAAATCCTCTTCAACATCTTCTTCAATAGATGTTTCCTCATCTTCTATATTTATCACCCCTGTTTGTTTGATCTGAGTTTTCCTTAGTTTCCCATTTAGTCTATGGATTCTTCTTGGCTGGGAAGATCCCTCTCCTTTCTCTGTGGCAGATTTCCTGATTACCTTCTCTTTCTTAAGTTGTCTCTTGATTTGAGTCAACTTCTCTAAGATGATTTCCTCACTACTTTCCTGGACTGTTTTGTCAATTTCAATTTTTGAAGCTCTCCATTTTCTGCTTCTCCTTGTAGGCTGTTGTTCAGGTGAGGGTTTTTTTGGCTCTTCAAAATTATTTCTTATCAAGAAATTTTCCCACGTATCATTTGTTTTGGCTAAATGGTGTTCAATTAAAATCTTAACCAAGCCATGATGGTATAGAGTTGTCTCTAAAAATTGAACCCTTCTTTGAACATAGGAAGCCATCTTTTTCAAACTTTGAAGCAAGAAATAGGGTAGGTTTAAGTCTTCCCCCAGAAAATGCATTATCAGTCTAATGTGGTAAACATAAAATGTGCCATATCTACCCTCACATGTAATAAATTTTTGCAGAATAAGCAGTATGTTTCTCCATTTATTTTTCAATGCAGAACTTGGAATTCCTTTCTTAAACACAGTGACATCCATACCTGGTGATTTTAGAATTTTCTTCCAGGATTCATTGTGGAATTCTCTGTTTTTGAACCATCTCTCTCCATTTCTAAGAAATCCTGTAGCTTCTGCAATGAAAACCTCATTGATAGTGAATTTAACATCTCCCAGTTCAACTTCAACTCCTTGAAATGTTCTTGCAAATGTTTTAGTGACTTCTTTGTGGAAGCCATTAAATTTCTCCAGAAATTGTAGCCATCCTACCTGTTGCAACATTTCTTTACATTGAGGGTAGCCTTCCAGGTATTTTGTACCCATTGGTTTGTTTCTTACAATAAGACCCATAATTGCTTCTTCAATGTTCAAGTCAATACTCTTTCTGCCCACTGAAACAATAACTTTCACCTTCGAATTGATATGCCTCTGACTCTTGGTGATAATGGCTTCAAACTTCCTGGTTGACAATGAAACTTCGGACTAATATGCCCCTGGTTGACAATGAAACTTTGGACTGATATGCCTCTGGTTGAAAATGAAACTTTGGACTGATATGCCTCTGGTTAACAATGAAACTTTGGACTGATATGCCTCTGGTTGACAGTGACAACAACTTCAAATTCTACTCTGATATACCTCTGTCTCTCGGTGGAAAATGGCTTCAAATTCAACACTACTATACCTCTGCGTTTATAGTGATAATGCTCAATCTTTGCTCACGGTGATAGTGCTCTGATATTCAAACTGATATACCCTTTGCTCTACTCACGGTGAGAAGGATATCTTCGTTTTGCGGAATGAAGGGCCGACTACAGAATGGAGTGATGGAAGTAGTTACGAAATGAGGTAATGGAGTGAGGTGGAGGAAACGAATTAATGATTGAAAAGACAACGGATATTTTTACAACGGAAAAGAAATTCATCATTGAATGATTTGGTTGGGTGACGTGAGGAATTCAAACACTTCAGCCATTTTAACCACTTAAATGATATCGGGTATAGAATTTGAAATGAGAGATTTTAATCCAAAGTTTGTGGAGGGTATTTTGGACATGATCAATAAAAATAATTAAAATAACCTTTTCGAATGATTCATAACTAAAACTATGCTAAACTTTATGAAATGCCATTATAATGAAAAATTGTTACCTCTGCTTTCATTTACTTTTTGTGGTCTTTGTCTTCTTTGTTCTCCTTTGGAAGAGTCTTCATAATCTTTCTTGATTCTTCTTATTCATGGATACACTGGATCTTTTTGTTGCAATTCAAATGTCTGCTGATCAATGCCTTTAGGATTTGTAGCTGCGGAATGACTGGCTGGCTGCGGAAAGTCTGATCAGCTGCAGAATGTCTGTTAAGCTGCAGAATGTACCTGTAGAGCATTTTAATCATGGAATGGAGTGGTTTGGGATATAAGTGAGATGTTATATGGCATGAATGAATATGGATAATGAGACATGATATGTATGAAGTGGATGATGAAATGGAATGGATTCAGTTTATGAAATGGAGTGGAAGAACATAAGAACTGCCCTGCAATCCATGACATTTATTATTCATTTGCAGCAAGACATCAAACTTTAAATTTTTACATGGAAATGAGGTGGATGGAGTATGGAATGAGATGAATGGAATGAAGTAAAGTATGAATGAATGAATGAAATGAAGTATGGATGGATAAGTGAATGAAATGGAATGAAATGAGATGGATCATAAGTACAATGGATCTGAACTTATGATTTTGTAACAGCTGCTTGCAAAAACAAGATGGAAAAGTTAGAGTGTCAGAGAGACTCTGATTTTCACCCTATCTTTTTTGTATAAACATGCCAATCAATGATTGGTTTTCATGTTTATACTTTTTTTTTTTTTTTAAAGAGAAATGCTTTAGAAAATTTAATCAAGTTGATGAAGAAGAGAGATTCTTCTTCATTAACTTCACATCACTGCTTTCTTGGAACTTCTTGACAAATTCTTCTCTTGAGAGTGGTTTGTGATATAGCTTCAATCTATGACCATTCACAAGAAAAGTGACCTCTTCTTCATCTATTGTCCTGATTTTTACTGCCCCATTATCAAAATTTTCAACAATTTCATATGGCCCAAGCCAATGTGTCTGAAATTTACCTTGAAAATCCTTGAATTTTGAATCAAACAAGAGAGCCCAGTCACCTTATTTGAATTTCTTCTCTTTGATGTACTTGTCATGCCATCTAGCCCTTTGCTGTTGGACTAGACTTGTTTTCTGAACTGCATCTTGTCTGATCTCATCCAATTCATTAATTTTCTCCAGTCTATGCTTTTGTGCCTCTGTTAAATCAAGTCCTAGCTGAACTGCCATTTTGAAAGTTTGAATCTGGAACTCTATGGGAAACAAAACTTTCTTTCCATAAACAAGTTTATAAGGAGTATGGCCTGTTGTGTTTCTCCATGTAGTTCTATAGGCCCACAAGGCTTCAGGAAGCCTATCTACCCAATCTCTTTTATGTAAATGAACAGTCCTTGTTAGGATTCCTTCAATGACTTTGTTAGTAGATTCCACTTGACCATTTGATTGTGGATGATAAGGAGTAGATTTTCTATGCCTAATTTTGTACCTCTCCATCATTTTCTCCACTAGCCTTGATTTAAATTGAGCTCCTTGATCTGTAAAAATTTCCCTTGGGACACCAAAATGAGTAAAAATATCCTCAAAAAGAAAAGTAACTACAAATGCTTCATTAGCAACAAGTAATGGCTTAGCTTCTACCCATTTAGTAACATAATCAGTGAAAACTAATATATATTTCTTTTGTCTTGATGGAGGACTAATAGGTCCTACAAAATCCAAAGCCCATTTTTCAAAAGGTTCAATATGTACCTGAGGTTGTAATGGCATCTCACCTGAAGGAGAAGGTTTCCCTACCCTTTGGCAACTGTCACACCTTTTGACATATTCTTTAGCATCTTTAAACAAGGATGTCCAATAATATCCTAAATTAAGGATCTTATAGGTTGTCCTCTTATCTGCAAAGTGTCCTCCACAAGGTTCATCATGACATGCCTTGAGAATCTCAGGCATCTCATCTTCACGAACACACCTTCTAATGATCAAATCTGGACCTATCTTGTACAACTCATTAGCAACCCATGAATATTTTGCACTATCACAAATTATTTTTCTTTTATCCCTTGCATTCATAATTGAAGGAAATTTTCCTGAAACTAAATAATTAGCAATATCAACAAACCATGGAGTTTGAGTAGAGATTGCAAAAGATATTCATCGGGAAATTGATCTTCAACTGGAGTGTCATCTTTGATATTTTGGAGTCTAGATAGGAAATCAGCCACTGTGTTTTGTTTTCCAGGCCTATCTAGAATAGTAATGTTGAATTCTTGTAAGAGTAACAACCATCTTATAACTCTACCATTAGTGATTGATTTGTTCATTAAGTATCTAATTGTAGAATGATCAGTATGAACAAAAGTTTCATAGCCTATTATATAGTGTCTAAATTTGTTTATGGCATGAACAACAGCTAAAAACTCTTTTTCAGTTACAGTATAGTTTAACTCTGCAGGAGTCAAATTTTTACTGGTATAATAGATGGCATAAGGAATCAAATCTTTTTGTCCCAATACTGCTCCTAGAGCTGTATCGGAAGCATCTGTCGAGATATGAAAAGGTAACTTCCAGTTAGGTCCCCTTAATATAGGTGCTTCATAAATTTTGGTTTTCAGGGTTTCAAAAGCTAACTGGCAATCAGAAGTCCATTTGAATTCACAATCTTTGGTGAGTAATTTGAAGAGTGGAGATGCTATTTTGGTGAAGTTTTCTATAAATCTCCGATAATATCCTGTAAATCCTAGAAAACTTCTAACATATCTTTGACAATTTGGAATAGATAGGTTAGAGATGACTTCAACCTTTGACTCATCAACTCTAATCCCATCCCCTGAAATGTGGTGCCCTAAAACAATACCTTCAGTAAACATAATAAAACATTTTTCATGACTAAGTGAAAGGTTTGCTTCTTGACATCTTTTTAAAACTTTTTCCAAGTTGTCTAAAGCTTCTTCAAATGAGTTTCCATAAACTGTGAAATCATCCATGTACACCTCTACACAATCATGTATTAGATCTGAAAAAATTCCTAATACTTCCCTTTGGAATGTTGCGGGTGCATTGCATAATCCAAATGGCAATACTCGGTAAGCATAGGTACCCCAAGGACAGGTAAATGTGGTTTTGTCTTGATCTTCAAGTGCTACTTGGATTTGATTGTAACCACTAAACCCATCTAAGAATGAGAAGTACTTTTTGCCAGCTAATGTATCTAATACTTGATCTATGAAAGGTAAGGGAAAATGGTCTTTAAGAGTAGCTTTATTTAGTTCTCGGTAGTCAACACACACCCTCCATTTTCCATTTTTCTTTGGCACAATTACCAAAGGAGAAACCCATTGACTATCTGAAATAGGATAGATGAAATTAACATTTAACAATTTTTGCAATTCTTCCTTGACAATTTCCCTAAGATTTGGATTCATCAGTCTTTGAGGCTGTCTGATTGGTTTGCAATTTGCCTCTATATAGATGTGATGAGTACAAGTCTTGGGACTTATCCCTTTCATGTCAGTGTATTCCCATGCATATGCAGAAGAATGTCTCTGTAATACTTTGACTAACTCTTCTTGTTGAGATTTTTCTAGGTTCTTGTTTATATTCAAAGTTTTGCCTGGAAAAATTTCACTTGTAGAGCTACCAAATTTGTCCATAGAATGAAGAGACATCTTCCTAGATGACAAAAACTCAATATTGGATCCCTCTTGAAATGATTCATGTTTGTGTTCTGGAGAGGATTCAAAGTTTTCTAGAGTATTCAGAATTTGATTATCTTCACTAATTTATGAAATTGTGAAGAGAGGTTGTAAATCTTCCTCATCCTCTATCCATTGAGTGTCATCTAAATCTGTAATTGTCCTAGCTGGAGGATATAAAGTGAACTTCTTTGTTGAACTACCATTAGAGATGTACATATCACCGGATCTACAACTAATAAAAGCATCATCTGTAGCTAACCAAGGTCTTCCTAGTATAACAGGATGGCCTCCTAGATTATTCTTAGGAGTTAGGATCATGAAATCCACAGGGTACTCCCAAGAATCTAGGGACACTGGAATGTCTTCTATTACCCCATCTGGTTTGATCACAGATCTATCCGCTAATTGTAATAGTGTGGGTGTAAAGAGAAGATTAGGAAGTTTCAGTTTGTCCATGATTTGTCTACTCATGATATTTATTGCTGCTCCTAAGTCAATGAGTGTGTTTTGAATTTCAATTCCATTGATGTGAATTTTGACAACTGGATTTCCTGGGTCAAGATATTTTGGAATAGCAATCTTGCCCATCATAATGTCTGCTATTTGTCCTACCAGTTGAATTTTCTTTGTTTCTCTTATTCTTTGTCTTGTTGTCTTCATACTCAACTCCTTTATTGTTTTGGCTAAAATTGGAATTTCCTTGATGGCTTGTAATAATGGAATTTTAATGCAAACATTTCTCAGTTCATCTAGGAAATCATAATTAGGCACCATGATTTGTTTTTCTACACCTCTATCAATTTGTAATCTTTCCGGAAAGGGAGGTATAGAAGTAGATATAGATGGTTGCTCTAATACAGGAGTTGAATTTATTGGATCTTTTTGTTTTAATTTTTCAGTGTTTGGGTCTTGAAAGGATGTGTCTTCCTCAAGACTTTTATTCACCCGTAGGGAGTCTTCCTCAGAGTTATCTTGTTCTTGTATGATCACAGAAGGTTTCCTCTTTTCAAGTATCCTTCCAGACCTAAGTTGAACATCACTAAGGTCTAGAGGAGTAATTAAATAAGTTGGAAACTGTTGGCCTTCTATCATGTATGTATTCTGAGGGTTCTTATTATTGGGATTTGGTATGGGTTGAGCAGGCAATTGATTTGATTTTTGAGGGAATGGTAATGGGAGTGGTTGATTTTGATGTGGTTGGTTCTGATGATGTTGTTGAGGATTTTGTTGAAGATTTTGAGGAAAATTTTGTTGAGGATTTTGAGGATAAAAATGTGGGTATGGTGGATACTGATAGTATGGGGAGTATCTTCCATAGGGACTTTGTGATCCTTGTGCCCAAGCTGGAGATTGATTTTGAAATTGAGGCCAAGGTTGCTACCAAGAATTCCAAGGTGGAGGTTGATTATACATTTGATCATGGAATCCTTGTGTTTGAGGTCCCTGCCAAGGCCTTCTAGATACAAAATTGATAGACTCTATGGAATCTGTAGGAGTTTCCTCCTGAAAGACAACTTTGAGACCAGGAAGAGAAGGACAATTCTTGGTCTCATGTTTTTTAGAACAAATGACACAGGTTTCTACAACTTTTACATCCAAAGGACACTCTCTCAAGGCATGTTTCTTTCTACATTTGGGGCAAAAGATTGCCAAGGCATCAGATTCAGATTTTTTCTTGTTTTGTATCTTAAGGGTGTCTATTTGTTCACTAAGACTCCCTAAGATGTCAGATTTAAAATCATCAAGAATGTGTCCTATTTCTGATCTACTTACTATCCCAGAAGCAGACTTACTTGCCCTTGCAAGAGCAGGATCTCTTGGACCTTTGATAGTTTTAGATTTCCCTCTTGAAAGGTTGATACATAACTTAGATATTTCAGGTAATGTGAGTTGTGATATATCCCCTTTTCCCATCAAGATAAGGACATCCAACCATTCATCCCTAATTGTTTTCAACAAAAGAGCTTTTAAGGTGTCTTGATCTAGGTTTTCCATTTTTTCCCTTTTGATGTTGTAATTAAATCTCTCCAACAAAACTTCCAAATTTTCATCTTCTTTTTGTAACATCTTAAACACTTCTTCCTTATGATTAACCGGCATACAATAATCCAAATATCTCTCTAGAAATGCTTGTTTCATGTCTTCCCATGTTCTAATAGAACTGCTGATCAGACTCATAAACCACTTCAATGCTGCTCCTTTCAAGGTTGAAGGAAATAATTTAAATTTTTGAGCATCTTGTAAGTAGTCATAAGTTCTACACAGAACTTTGAATTCAAATAGGAAGGTTTTAGGATCTTCATTTTTAAGTCCATAGAAGTTTGGAAGGACAGAGGGTGAAATGTTTTTCATGGTTGTATTGGTTTCTTCATCAATTATAGGGAACCCAAAAGAGCTTCCTATTTCTCTTCTACCTCTTCCTCCATCTGCACCTCTACCTCCTTCTCCTCTACCTCCTTCTCCTCTACCTCTACCTCTACCTCCAAATAGTGTGTGTTCTCCATTGAAGACTCCTCCTCCTCCTTCTTCTGCCATAGTTGACTCTCCTGTGGAAGTAGAAAAGTTTGTGTCCCTACCAGGAGTCTTTAGATCTTCTTCTATGGCAGGTTCAGTGGATGAAGTGGAAGGTTTCTCTAATGGGATATCTGATTTCAGGTCTTCTAGAAGTCCAGGATTAGTAAAGGATGGAATATGGGTTTGAGTTGAAGGTGTACTAGCTCTGGATCTAGATGAAACAAGTGGTGTTCTAGAAATCAAACTTCTGCCTCTGCTGCTTATAAATCTTCCCCTTGAATCTCTCTCCCTATGCATATAATTCTTTTTGGATGCTAAGAAACAAAGGTTACCTAGTTTTCACCTCCCCGACAACGGCGCCAAAATGTTTGGTCTCAATCTAGTCTCCTAAATTGAGTTCATTTAATTGTCAACCAGGGTTGGTAAACTGCTGAAGTGAAGTGCATTGTATGTGCCTAGGTGTTTGTCTCTTAATGCGTTGTGTTTAGTGTTTTATGATGTTTTGGTCTTTTATGATGATTTATGATGTTTTTGATCTTTTGGTGGTTTTATGTTCACAAGGAAAATGACTAGAAAGCTAATGGAAAGAAGCTGATGATTAAAAACAGAGTGAAGCCTAATTGGTTGATGACAAATGACAAATGCAATTGCAGATATTGACACAGAATCAAATCTAAACTATGACTAAGCAGAAACAAAGCTTGATAATGACTTTTAAGCAAATGATTCAAAGCATAAACTCAACTTGTCAAATTCTTTCATCAAAGGTATTTTGAGAGAGAGCTTGAGATATGGTCAGCTAAGCATGCAAATTATCCTAACTAAACAGTTAAACAGCTAACTTATAATGATGCAACATGTTATCCATGATTATAGATTTGTTGAAGCATATTTGGAGTAAAACATTGATACCATCATAAGATCTCTACTTTAAGAATAGTTCCTAACTCTATTCTGCAACTTAGTTTGATAACACTACACTTCACTCAAAGGTTATAGATTTTTAAAATAGTCTTTTGAGGAAATTTTTGTTTGTGAGATGATAAGAAAGTTGCAGAAGTACTTCAGGCCTTAAAATGATATTGTCTTCTGTTCATATGGTTATGAATCAATTATAGATTTTAGAACAAGAAGAGGTTTGAAAATAATGAAGGCTGTTTTGTTAAGCTTAACAACTGAAGTAATCTAATATGCAGTGAATGACAACTGAATGTGGAGTGCAAATGCAATGAGTTAAGATAAAACTGAACTTAAGATGTCACTAATCTAAAACAGTGCTGAACTAACAAGTCATTATCAAACTTAAAACAAAATAACTGAGCATGAGTTAAGTGCAATTAAACTTCGGAGTATCCTAACTAGGCTATCATGCATTATTCTATGGAATTATACAGTCTGTTTGTCCATCATGATTGGTATTTTGGAAGAGTTTCTTAGAACAATCCTAACTGTACAATTCAGTGCAAATGCAAACATAAATACTGAAAGCAATGAAAAACTAAGATATCATAGCTATCTCCTACCCATCATTATGATATTTTGGAAAAGCGTTTTAAGAGCAAGAACAACTATGGTACTTAGTAAAAACACACAATTGAAGCGTTCAGGATCACAATCATGCTTAAGGCATTATAAGGATTTTTTGGAAGAGTTTCTTCTTTTGGAAGAGTGCTTAGCATAAGTATAACTGTGATGGTGAACAAAAGAGATTACAGTTAAATTCTACAATACTATAGCCATTTCCCATTCATTATTATAATCTTTTGGAAGAGCTTCTTCTTTTGGAAGAGTTTTTAGAACGAGTATAACTATAGTAGCTAATGAAAACAACTACGAATTCAACTTCAAAAACGTAAAGGCAGCTAGGATACTTATCTAAATTACGCAAATAAAACCGTGCAGGAGGCAGGGGCCCTCTACCACCAGACGGAATCTAACTCCAAATCAAATCAACGCTTTGAAAACAATACTGTCTGCTTCATTAAAGGAGAAATAACTTGAACAGAGCAATCTACGTCTTCAGAAATGTAGCACAGAATCTAAGCAAAATCTAGCCTAGCTCTCGGTTTCCCAAGTGTTTATATAACAAATGTACATAACAAGACTTGCAACAATTCCAGGATCATTGTCTTTCCTTATCGAAATCACATTAGGACTCTTGAAGTGGCAACGTAAAAAGGAAAAGGACATCTGGACTAAGACAGTCCTATTAGAAGTCTGCCTTCCTAAATGTGTTCCCACGTACAAAAACCATATCCAGAATTCGGTTTTTCCTTCATGGTGAGCAACGAACAATGTAGACATGACGTGGAATATACCCATATGCGGTTTTTCTTGAGAGGCCACCTGGAACATGCCTAAACGTGAAGACAGCTGCAGAATTGCCGGTTAGCTACGGAATGTTTGCATTTTGTAGCTAGTTCCGGTCAAAATGCATTACAATGACAAAAATCACAAAACTTAGCAAGTCAGTCATGTTAATCATTCTAAAAGTAATTTTAACTAAATTCATTGATCAATTGGGTCTGGGATAGCAATGGACAAAGGAAAATGAGGTAAAGTAAGATGAAAGAAAGCACAATCTTGAGGCTCAACAACATGTTCTAGACTTCACTTTCAACATAGTTTAGATTTCAGTATTCATATTTTCAGGGTGCAATAGTGAATTCCGTTTTATAGTTCGTAGTGCATAGTTTAGCTATAGTTTCAGCTCAGTTTGTAGTACACAGATCAACTTTTTTCTTTAGGTTTAGAACATATGATTAAATATTTTCAGTCATAGAGGTTTTGTAACAGACTAGGTTTCATATTTGAGATCAACTCAATGGATCAATCAGGCCACTGATATACGATGTTCCTGACATCTCCTCTGGATTTTCCCTCCTTAATTGGAGCCACTATTAGTACCCTATAATTCATAGGATCTCAAGGCGACAAATTATTTTTCTTCATATTTTCCATATTGAAAATAATGTTCCACGACTGTCATTTATTTCCTAGTAGATATTGCTGGGCAAAAATGATAAAGAATGTTTTCTCTAAGGCTTGGAAATCCCTTTACAGGCACTAGGAGGAAATATTTTTCAAAGTGTTAGCCCCCCTGTGAAATCCTTGGCAAGCAAGCTGGGGGCTAGAATTGTTCTGGAGCCTCCAAGGAATGCCTTTCCCCTAAAAATTCATCCTCCTTGGAGTATTTCTGTACTGTGCCTAAAATGTAGTCCTTCTGCTGATCCATTCCTCAAAAAAGGGCCTTTTATCCTTATCTCCTGCAATTTTTCCCATCTCCACTTCTGTTTTCCCTTTGGCAAAGCTCACCTTCAATCTCCCCCATTACTTCCTTTAAGTTTCCCCTAAATCCTATCCCAAACCACACCATCACCTTTTATTTCTCCATATCTCCCTCTATCTCCCTCCCGTTACCATTGGTTGGCCTTAAATTGTATTAACAATGTATAAAATCCATGTATTTCATTATATTTGATCCAAGCCCCTTTTACAGTAGCTCCTCGCTCCTTTCCCTCCCAATGGGACCAAGTGCCGTGACCATCTCTTAATCCTTCGGGCGCTTAAATCCTCTCAAACATTTTCCGCGCCAGAAAATCATTCAAAAACCTTTGGAAACGCACATTTTTGGGTTTTGTACATAGTTTTGGATCGATGGATCTCCGCCGTCCGATCAAAATCTAGATCTAACAACGCGGAGCGCGCCCGAAATGGTGGACCCCTCCTGCACACGTCATCCGCCCAAACCTGCCGATAAATTTCGCACCGCCCATCTGCAACTGGCGGTATTCATCCGAAACCCAGCGATCCCATTCATCCCCTGCCACGCATCCTCCGGTACTGTTCTGAAAACCACTATTTCGTGCGTTATCCCTCGGACGAAAGTTGGGCAGCGGAATCCACGATCACCGTTGGATCCTGGAGCCCTCATATAACGGCTGTCATCTTCTGAAGCTGCGCGCCTTTTAATCCAGTCCGTCGTACCCGCGGGCCCGCCTTCTGACATCCTCCGCTGTTGATCTATCAGCGATCAACGGTCTAGATCCGTCTGTCTATGGTTGACCTTTCCATCGCCCCGGGACCTCCACGTCACCCCATCCCGCCACGTCAGCGCCACGTGTTCCATCCGTATTCCTTCCCAACCCAGTACATAAAACCGGTTTATTTACGTATTTTTCATGCATTGTTCATTCTGCAACATCCGCCAACCCTACCTGAGTAGTTTTTCACCATTTTTCTGCATTTTCTTCTGCCATGTCACTAATTGCACACCCATTTCTCCCATCTACATCACCCACCACCCTTGTACATGGAGTTATTCACGGTCTTCGTGTCTCCTGCAGGTTTATAAAGAAAGAATGGCCGTCGCAATACACTTATGTGCTACCAAGACAGCTAAATCTGAGGAAGATCATCCACGGCGGATGAATTTATGAACAGAGGCCCGGGAAGGTGGAGATGAGATGTTCATTAAAAGAAAAGAGTTCAAACCCTGTGGAAAATCTCCCATCACCATTAAACCCGAGCTAACCTGTCAGAGATGGAATTGACGCAGCAGAACGTTCCAGTACAGAGAAAAAGGAAGATTAAAGAACAACCATGAAGATCTTGAGCCCTAAGTCAATGTTTTCAAAGACAAAGCAGCAGATCATAGACCCCGAGGATCGATCAAAGGATCCTGAGCGCAGACAAAAGATAATATCAGGGTTTTTAGTCAGCAGAATGTTTTTCTTTATGAGGTGCAGGGCACCCATACTGTTTTATTTACACACCATGTCCCTGAAAAGTTTTCCCACCAGACTACAGCTCAAAGACAGTCAGAAATTTATGAGACAGACCTTCCAGCAGTTTATTTTACTTTCTGTTCACGACACCAGGAGTACTTTGCCCAAAAATGTCGAGATCATATCCAAGGCAGATCATTCTTTCCCGAGGGAGGTGACAGAGATTAAACATACAACATGTCAAGCAGAATGGGTTTTGGCCCTGCATTCATGGTTGTGTTTAAAGATACATTTAATTTTCACCTACCTTCTCAGTCAATATTAGGTTTATCCTTTGCTATAAAGCACAGGAATGAAACATTGTAATGGTTGTTGATGAGATATCAGTGAATTGCAGGTGTTTTCCTCTTGAGACAAGTTCTCTGTGTATATTGTAAGATAGGCTGAGATATGATGTATTCATACTGAATGTTCAAGCTATGGGCTATGATGTACCTGATTGGTGTTGTTTTTAATATGACAAGCATGTTTCTTTGGATCCTGATCTAAAGCAGCTGATGATGTTTTCCTTTCTCTGTATTTGTGATTGAATTTCTTTCATTTCATCGTGTTTCTGCTGGTAGGAAACATAAGTATAATGTAAGATTCACCCTTGATAGGTGCCTTATGTTTCCTGCTCTCCCTACCTCAATGTTTTCTGCTTATATGTGTATCTGAATGTTGATTTCAATTGGTTTAACCAGTGTAGTGGATGAAATTTCCTGCGCTCTGATGTATGAATTGATGAAGTTTATGTTCAGATGTTCTTGTTAGGATTTAGTTGAATGTGTTGAGAACCTGGGAGGTCTAGAACCTGGTATACACCTCACTAGGAACTTTCCATCCCAATTAAACCTTTCCTAGATCCCTTGTTACACCTCTGATTTTTTCCAAGCAGGCCTGGAGTTAAATGACCTCTAGCCTGATCTATAGACAGAGTTGGTTGGTTCTCTTCCTCACATTTTTCTATCCTTAATGTTCCATTCCAACTATCATCTCTAAGATCCAAATGCTCTAGATGACTAGCCCAACTGAAAGCTTGCACATTGATTACCAGTAAATCCTTTCTTGACTCCATAACCCAATGGCTTTGATGTTCTTTGAGTTATCTGTCTCTGCCTAAAGCTTCCTCTCTGCTCATCCTTGTCACACATTGGTCCTTCTTTTCCTGATGTCCTCCAACAAAACACAAACAATCAAACCAACAACCTCAAGCCTATAACTAGCCAAAAATCTTATACTTTAAGCCTCAAAGACATATCCTTTGACTTCATAGAGAGATCCCTCTCTGGACCTAGGAGGGCTAGATCCTAAGGTTTGAAAGTGGTTCTATGTTGTCTCATATTTTGGTCTTTGTCAACCTGGCCAAAACATGGGAACCCCAACATAATGGCGACTCCGCTGGGGAACTTCTGAGTGCATTTCACCTTAAACCTTCGTAAAGGACTCAGAAACTTAGAACTCTGGTTAGGTTGACAGTAAGTCACCCCTTTCTTGAATCAACCTCCATTATTGAATATCCACCATGCTCTTAGACAGAGCCTGGAAAGGGCCAGATAGCCTCCAGATCTCATCCTCTTTTCAGAGGTGACATACCTGGTAAATGCCCTCCCAGTCAATCTCTGGTTGGAGCTAGCTGTTTTAGAGGAGATTCCTGAAAGGTGATAGTGCTTGAGCACTGTGGTGGACAGTGTACCCTTTAGAAACATCCTAAACCCTCCACCTGGCGACTCCATTGTTCCAAAACGAAAAGACTCCACTGGTGATCAGTAGGCCTGCTGATTATCTTGGTTTCACAATCAGACTCCACTGGGAGATCATCCCTTGAGACAACTGTTGGTCGCTTTAATTGCTTTCACAATTCAAGCTCCACATAAATTGTCAACCCGAGGAAGTCTTTTTATTTCAAAGATAATCACGCACTGGATATGCTCAATTTCAAAAGCAGAAACAATGTTGTAGTAAAAAGCCACACAATTATTAATCTCACAAATCTATTGGTTCACACTCTGTTTAATCAAAGCTGAAGTCAATGAAGTTATAGCAGAAATAATTTCTATGTTGCAGTTACAATCCAAACAAAGGAAAACCAATCTGCAAGGAAAGAAATCAATCAACCATAGCAGGAACAGGACCCTATTCCTTGGTGAGGAACTTCAGCACCTGATGCCTGACACTTAATCACACTGTATGAAAGGTAACTTCAAGAGACAAGACCCTATTCCTATGAACAGGAACCTTTAGCACTTGTTCTCTTGTTTCTAATCACACTGCAGGAAAAAGGAAAGCAATGAGTGAGAGCAGGACCCTATTCCTTTATGCAGGAACCTTCAGTACCTGCCTCCCAACATCATACATTCATACAATCAATAGAAATGGATTTCTCAACTTCCAAGAGTGAATGCATTCAATACATGCAGCGCTAAAGAAACAGAGTATTACTAAACTGTGTAACTAATGTCCAACAGCAGAATTAAAGCGAAGTGCAAACAACATAAAGAATTAAACAAATTACAGAAATCAAAGGGTGAATCTTGTGAGGAAGGCGGGCCCTTTCCCTCTCACAAGATTCCCCGGGGGAAAGAATTAAATTGGAACGCTCAAAAGAAGAATTTATTCATCTGTCAAAGTAGCTGATACATTACAAATGGAGACTAGCTCCAGTTCTCACACAATACTCTCCTGTAGCTTTACAACAATTGAACTTCTCTCTAATGATGATGTCTCCTCTTTTTAAAGAGGAGACATCTTTTACAATTTACATGAGAGCGAATCTACGTTATCTCCAATCTGTTCTCTTTCCCAAAACAGGACTATTCTGTTCTTCCAAGAAAAGATACTGTTACAACAGAGACAACAAGAATGCTATCTTCAGGATGATCCAAGTAACCGTGTCTTCATGCTGTTGCTGCTGTTTCCACAAAAAGTTCTTCCAGAATCGCAAATTACGCATGACGGAATTTGCGTGCTTGACGGCTGTTTCAGCAACTGAGTCAGCTGTTTCAGCAACGGCCGCTTGTTCCTAGCAAAGAATATAACTTATCTGCGAGCTTTTGGTCTTATGTTAGCAACGATTCACTTCGATTAATGATAAAATATAAGAGTATTATGGAATTAGATGTAAACAGATTAAACATATAATAAAGAAGAGGATTTTATATACCTTGGGATAAAGTAGATGAAAGTGATAATGGAATCCTTTTTAATCATGGTTATAAAAGTAAAATGGTGTCAAAGTATATAGCAAAAATGATACATAGTGGAGTCCTAACATCCCCCCCAGCTGAAAATGTTGCATGTCCTCAGGCAACCCCTAGTCTGAATCAGAGTCTGAGTACTGGGACTGAGCATGCAAATTACTCAAGCAATAGCTGGAGAAGGTGGCATCTGTAGGAGCTCTGAATCCACTGTTGTTCTGCAAATTTTGCCATGCCAAGGCTTCATCTCTGTCAGTCAACTGGTAATGACACTGATATTTGTCTGAAGGCAGCCATAAAATTGGAAAATGGAAATGATACCCAATCCAGTTTACTCCACAACGTTGAATGCAACTAATGTAATTAGAAACCCTGGATAATGCAGCTTGAAGATTGTGAGGGTTAAAAGGGTGATAATCCTGTCTTTCTTTACATGACTGCTGCCAAAACATAACATTGGCCTTCAATGCAGCAGTACCCTTTACTCTAATCTGTTGTTGACACTTAGAAAGTGTTGAAGCCTGTAACTGCTGTATATACCTCTGCATTCCTGGCTTCTGTAAGAATTTATGATATTGTGCTATGAACATGGCTGGGCTTAAAGGCTCTGGTCTGATCCATAGGAGTCTATTCTTCTCATTATGACTGCTTGCAGTGAACGCAGTTTGCCAAGTGAGCTGGTTAGAAAAAAATGAAACAAATGCCCTTATTTGTATATCTCCTGCAATTGGAATAAGATTAACTCTTCTATTGTCGGGAATGACCTCATTATGAAGGTAGAGTTCGCACAACAAATGCTGGTCACTCTCGGGGGCCTCATTAAAAGTCTCAACAAATTTCTCTGAAGTCATTAACTCATATGGTCTGCCATCTTTTATTGCTTTTAATTGAAAATAAACTAATCGTTCAGAAAGAAAGAGAGAGTAGTTTACAGAAGGTTTGCGTGTAGCCAACAACTTCTGGACTAATGAAAACATCAAGGCCATCTTTTCCTTAGATTCCTTGACTTCCTTTTTGGAGTCCTTGAGCTGTTGCATCATTTGATCCCAACTATCCCAGTTGGCATATACATGGTTCTGCCATTGTAACTTATGCTGGCGTAATATTATATCTTGTTCTTCAGCATATTGCTTCTTCCATTTGTTCATCTGTTCCAATTGATTCCATGGCAAGGTCCGTGTCCTGGCATCAGAAGTACTGGGTTGGGACGTTGTTTGAATGGCTACACTGACTAACTTAGGCCGAGATATCTGTAGTGGTGCTTCTGTCTGAGTGGCTGCATTAACTGGCACAGGGTGAGGTATCTGTGGTGGTGCTTCTGTCTGAATGGCTGCATTGACTAGCAAGGGACGAGATATCTGTGGTGGTGCTTCTGTCTGAATGGCTGCATTGACTAGCACAGGGCGAGGTATCTGAGGTTTAATTTCTTTTTCTTCCTTTATAGAGAGCCCTACTGGTTCTTGTGGAGCAGTAGGGCATCCTTCTTTTATTCCAGCTGATGTAGATGCCTCAGATAATTGAATTTTAACTAGTTTGTAGCCTGCCTCCTGGTAAATGTTGCCACACTCATGGCACATGTATTCCTTGCATGGCTCCTTATTTTGCGTTGAGGTTGTGTGTGCTAACATATAGAGATTCAGTTCTCTATCAAAAGCCTCTCGAGCCATGGTTAGTTCATTCTTGTAGGCTTCCAATTCAGACTTCAGGAATTCATTCTCCTCCAATAAAGATGTCATAGTATGCAAACCCTGTGTGCTGGTTGACTCTGTTGGGGTAGTCTATTGATGCACAGTCGTAGCTGGTTCTTGTGGGACAGCTACTGCTGATCTCCCACTATCATCATGCTTGGTGTATTTTTGTACCACAGTGGCTGGTTCTTGTGTTTCAGCCACTGGGTAAGTGACTGGTTCTTGTGTGACAGTCACTTCTTGAGCCATAAACAATGTCGTATTATCCCGGGGCACCGGTTCTTGTGTGGCAGTGCCGCCGGACGAGACGGGTTGGGAGGTTTGAAATGGGGATGAAGATTGGAGTTTTAACAGAATAGTGGCAAGGTCAGGGGAAATGGAGGTGAGTCCTGTCTCAACAGTCATCTTCATTTTTCTTTTTGGTAGGAAGGCAGCAAAATCACTGCCTTTCCTTTTCTTTGAGGGGGAGGGTTCTTCTCTGGGGGAAGGGCTTTCAGAAGAAGTGAGGATTTGAAATCTAGCCCTTGTCCGTCGTCTGGAGACTGAGACTATTGGGGTTCTTTTCTTTTTAAAAGTGGGTGGGGAAAGGGGTGTTAGAGAGTCGTCACTAGGGATAGAAATAGTGGGGACAGATGACTCTACTAGGTGGGGCGAGCTCGGGGTTGGGTCAACTGGGGAATATGGAATATCGTCCTGCTGTCCTTCATAAGGAATTTCAGGAGTATCATGAGAACTTTCGGGTTGTTGGGACGTTTGAGCCTGCTGAGGAATTTCAGGCAGTTGGGGAACAGGGAGTGGGACATGCAGAGGGGAATTTTGCTGAGCAAAACCCCTCTGTATCAACAACTGGCATAAACGATGGTGGGTGAGGGATAACATTGGGAATTTAGAGCGTCTACAATAATAAGACATGTTTCTAATACAGCCAAGCAAATAATAGGGGATATTAATCAGTCGTCCATTTCTCAAATGATTCATCAAGACAAAATCGTGATTGTACACTACCTGGTAACGTCCTTCACACGTTAAGTAGTGTTTGATGAATTTTTCCACCGATGGCCATGGTTGAGGAAGTGAGTGCAGACTAACCCCGCGGCCTTTGAGTTCCACTGGCTCATCTGGACGAAGGAAATCTTGCTGCGCATTGAGAATGACCTGCTTTTTGCTGAACCAGCGAGTACCAATAGCTGGCAACCCTGATACCTGAACTATGTCCTCCTCTGTTACTGAAATGCGAACCCCTTGAACCACTGAAAAATCACCTTGAAGGTTTTGTGCAAACTCTAAGACTTGTGCCTGGTCAAATTCACCCAATCTTTCAAAATATACTGTCCATCCCGCTTGTTGGAAAATCTGATGGGCTTCAGGAAACAATTGAAGAAGATTTATGGAGCCGGGCTCATGTCTAATGGCCGACCCTCCCATGGCTGTAGCTTTGAGTTATACGCAGAGGCACAGAACACAGTAAACACAGACCCTGATCGCGCTAGTTGTTGCAACAGAGGCTGCAAGGTCCAAATGACGGCGGAAATGGATATGACAAGGGACAGAGGCTTGGTAAATGCGAAATGATTTTTCAATTTTTGAAATTCCCCCCCCTACGTATGGTGTAATGATGATTGGGCGTGTGAAGATCTGTAATCATTATGAATGAAATCCTCTCTTTAATATAATTTAACTGAATTACATTAAAACCTCATACCTTACATTTTTTTACCTTTGGTTTAATAATTCGAAGTGTCGATTGCTTCAAAATGGCTTAATGTACATGGAAGAATATGTAGATTTCTTTGAAATTTAGAACAGGAGTGTAACTGGATCTGGTCAGTGCTGAATAATTTTTCACTAGAAGGATCTGAAGTATAATCGTGGAGAACCAAAAAGCTTATATAACAGTGAAGAGAAATGATGTTTTAATGATAACAGGTTGCTGAAACAGGTGTTTCAACAACGGAAAAAAATGAATGGTACGTTGCTGAAACAGGTGTTTCAGCAACGGGAAAAATCAGAGAAATGGGATAAATGACTTGGGTCTGTAAACAGTAGGGAAAATATTTGATGGGGAATAATTTCAGCAGTAAGGGATGGGAAATACTGACTGAAGGAAGATATTTCAGGGATGGTAGGGGTGGGAAAAATGGAGAAATGGGAATAATGTAGGAATAGGTATGAAGGGATATTGCTAGAAAATGGGGTAAAATGATGGGAACAAGCTTCTGTGATTGAAGCTTCAGATCTTCTTATGATGAATCTGTCCTCCTTAATGAGCTTTTCCAGAATCTGCAAAATTTCATTGTAATATGCCAATCCTTGACAGGGATTATTAGTGCTAAATCTAATCTAATACTAAAAATACAGTGCAGAAAATTAAATGCTGTGAGGAGCAGAAGACTCCCCTAGAAAAAGATAATGAATATCAGTCATGCAAGCAGTCTTGAAATACTCTTTAGAAACAGGGCGCTGATATAGACGGAGCCTATGACCATTGACTAGTAGAGGTGTTTTAGAATCATCAATTGTTAAAAGTCTTACCGTTCCATTTGGAAAAACAACATCTACCTCATATGGTCCAAGCCAACGTGTACGTAGCTTACCCTGAAATTTTTCAAACCGAGAGTCATACAACAAGGCCCAATTACCTTTTTGGAACTGCTTGTGTTTGATCATTTTGTCATGCCACTTCATCCTTTGTTGCTGTATCATGGTTGTTTGATGGATGGCATCTAATCTCTTTTTATCCAACTCCAGAAGCTGCTGCAACCTAGCTGTCTGCACATCAGTCAAATCAAGATTAACAGCTAAAGCAGTTCTTAAAGTTTTAATCTCGAATTCCACAGGAAAAACAACATTTTTACCATAAACCAATTCATAGGGAGAAAAACCTGTAGTGTTTCTCCAAGTAGTTCTGTAAGCCCATAATGCCTCAGGGAGCGTTTGGGACCAATCCTTCCGGTTGTCCTTCACTGTTTTAGTTAGAATGGCTTCTAAAACTTTATTTGTGCTTTCCACCTGCCCATTAGCCTGGGGGTGGTATGGTGTAGTCATTCTATGTTGAATATGATATTTGTGAAGGGTAGATTTAAAACCATGAGAATTAAATGGAGGTCCTCCATCAGTAACTAGCTCTCTAGGAATTCCAAATCTAGTGAAGATTTCTTCAAATAAGAAAGCTAGGACAGCCTCTTCATTGGCTCTAATAAGTGCTTTGGTCTCCACCCATTTAGTCATATAGTCTGTACAGACTAATATATAAGTTCTTTGATTGGATGGAGGGTTAATGGGTCCTATGAAATCCAAGTCCCATCTTTCAAATGGTTCAGAAACTACCTGGGGGTTTAATGGCATTTGGTCTCTATGATTGGGTTGACCCATTCTTTGGCAGCTGTCACAAGCCCTTACATACTTCTTTGCATCCTTGAATAATGAGGGCCAATAGTAACCCATCCTCAGAATTTTGTGTGATGTTCTCTTATCAGCAAAATTCCCTCCACAAGGGCCATCATGACAAGCTTTCAATATGTCATACACTTCATCTTCTCTAATGCATCTTCGGATCTCCTGATCAAGCCCAGTGTAGAAAAGACACCCGCTTATCCAGCTGTACCTAGCACTTTGTTGAACAATTCTTCTCTTTTCTCTGTATGACATGTGTGATGGTAATTTTCCTGCAACCAAATAATTAGCAATATCTGCATACCATGGAGAGTGAGCAGAAACTGCAAACAAATACTCATCAGGAAAAGAATCATCTACTGGAATATCATTGTCAGTTTTTAACCGTGAAAGGAAATCAGCCACCACATTCTCTTTACCAGGCCGATCTACAATTGTGATATCAAATTCCTGCAATAATAATAGCCATCTGGTAACTCTAGCATTTGTGACAGATTTGTTCATTAAATACTTAATAGCTGAATGATCAGTGTGCACAAAAGTAGAATAACCAGTGATATAGTGTCGGAATTTATTAATGGCATAGATTACTGCAAGAAACTCTTTCTCGGTAACTGTATAATTAAGCTCAGCAGGGGTCATATTCTTACTAATAAAGTAGATAGCATAAGGAAGATGATTTTCCTCTTGTCCCAAGACAACTCCAATTGCAGTGTCTGAAGCATCAGAAGATATATGAAAAGGGAGGGCCCAATCAGGCCCCCTCAAAATAGGAGCAGTAGATAACTGATGCTTGAGTTCTTCAAAAGCTTTCTGACAAGAATTAGTCCACTTAAATTCAGCATTTTTCATAAGCAATACAAATAATGGAGAAGCTATTTTAGAGAAATCTTTAATAAATCTTCTGTAGTATCCAGCATGTCCTAGAAAACTTCTCACATCAGTTTGAGTTTTAGGAACAGAAATATTCTGAATGACCAATATTTTAGATGGATCTACCTGTATACCTTGAGATGAAATAAAATGTCCAAGCACTATTCCTTCACTCATCATCATATGGCATTTTTCAGTACTTAGGGAGAGGTGAGCTTGTATACATCTTTTAAGTACTTTCTCAAGTCTTTGTAATGCATCTTCAAAAGACACACCATAAGGAGTAAAATCATCCATAAATATTTCCATAGAATCATTCAGCATATCAGAAAAAATTCCTATAACAGCTCTTTGAAAAGTTGCTGGTGCATTACATAGCCCGAATGGAAGAACTCTATAGGCAAAAGTTCCCTAGGGGCTGGTGAAAGTGGTCTTGTCTTGGTCTTGGGGTGCAATTCTTATCTGATTATACCCACTAAATCCATCTAGAAAAGAAAAGAATTTCTTCCCTGCAAGACTATCCAACACATGATCAATGAAGGGTAAAGGAAAGTGATCCTTTTGAGTAGCTTTGTTTAAGGCTCTGTAGTCAACACATACTCTCCATTTCCCGTTTTTCTTAGGGACAATTACCAATGGGAAAACCCATTCACTGTCAGATATAGGGTATATAAATCCTGCATTAAGCAATTTTTGAAGTTCTTCCTTAACAATTTCTCGTAAATTAGGATTCATTCGTCTTTGGGGTTGACAAACAGGTTGGCATCCCTCTTTAATGTAAATTCGATGAGTACATAATTCAGAAGAAATACCTTTCATATCCGTGTAATCCCATGCAAATGCTTCCTTGTATTCATGCAATAACTTCATTAATTGTTGTGTTTCAGCATCTGTTAGATCAGGATTTATGTTTAATGTCTTGCCAGGTTCAATTTCAACCGTTATGCTTTTAGATGAGATGGTGGTTAAAGTCTGAGATGAGTCCTCAGATTCAATCTTTTCTTGTGTATCAGTTTCAAAAATTGCAGTTAATTGATTGTGTGTTTCAGCAATGACAGAAGAAGGTTCACAAATAAAATTATTAATTATCTCATCATCTGTATTGTCTTTAAGAGTTAAATCTTGTCCAATAGTTAAAATAGGCTGAACAGCATTATCATCATAATCCATCCATATAGAATCTTCATTATTAATTATTGGTGTAGCATGAGGATAAAGAGTAAGCTGTTTTGTTTCATAACCATTAGAAATTGTCATTGAACCAGATCTGCAACTGATAAAAGCATCAGCTGTGGCCAGCCATGACCTTCCTAGAATTAAGGGATGTCCCCCCAGCTTTGTTTTAGTCTGCAATACAACAAAATCAGCTGGGTATTTCCAGGATTCAACTGAAATAAGTAGATTCTCAACAACTCCTTCAGGTTTAATTGTAGAACGATCAGCCAACTCTAGAATGGTGGGTGTATCTCTGATTGTGTTATTCAGCTGTAAAAATTGTGAAGTTTCAAGAGTCATTATGTTAATTGCAGCACCTAAATCTACCAGAACTTGGGGAATCATTGTTTTACCAATCTGAAATGTTACTGTAGGATGGCCGGGATCACCATATTTCACAGGAGGGGCTTTTCCGGACATTAATGCAGACAAGTCCCCCATCACATGCACTGTAAGGGGGTCCTTGGTTTTCCTACCAGGTTTCTTGACACAAATATCCCTTAATGTTCTGGCATAAATTGGTACATCTCTTAATGCTTGTAAGAGTGGAATTTTAACATACAAATTTTGCAATTCTCCTAAAAGATTAAAAGCAGGTGTTTCAGCTGTTCTGGTTAAAACCAAACGCTCGGGGAATGGTGGTTCTGTTTTTTCCACATTTTTGTTAGGAGGTGGTTGTGCTTTCTTATGTTTCTCAGTTTCCTCTTTATCAGAATCAGAAGAAGTTATGTCATCAATAATAGGCTCTACTATTTTTCCGGATCTCAAATGAATATCATTACATTGCATAGTAGGAAATATAGACTGATTCTGAATATCAATAACTTGCACAACTTTATTATTGGGGTTAGGATTTGGTTGCACAGGTAGCTGGGGTCTCATTTGGTTATTTGGCGGAGCATTTGATGGCAGAGGAAGTGGTTGTTGGAATTGAGACAATTGATTTGGATACGGGAGTGGTTGACTTCTCCAATTTGAATTCCAAGGGTTAAAAGAAGATGGCTGCTGTGAGGGCCAGGGAGTCCACATTGAAGGATCAACAAAGGGTGGGTTTGATTGCTGCATGGGTGGGAAATTCATTTGGTTGAAGGGTGGGTATTGCATTTGATTGAAGGGAGGGTAATTTGTTTGACCGAAAGCAAAATAATTGTTCCAACGATTAAATGGCATACTAGAGTTCATACCTTGTCCTTTTGGTTGCCATTGTCTTCTTTGAGTTAGCAGGTAAACTGCTTCAGCTTCTTCTTCCGTTGGCTGTAATGATGCCTTTATTCCTGGTAGAGATGGACATTGTTTTGTCTCATGATCCTTCTCACAAAGGGTACAAATTGGTATTTTATCCATTGGGCATTCCCTTAGTGGATGTTTGTCTCTGCACTTCGGGCAAAAGACAGCCAGAGTTGCTTCTTCTTCAGCCTGCTTCTTCTTAACCTGCAAAGTGTCAATTTGTGAAGCAAAAGAGCTTAACATCTCAGTTTTAAATTCCTCAAGTAAATTACCTATTTCAGCTCTCGTTGCTCCTCCATTGGCTGATTTCTGCACTCTTGAATAGGTGGAATCTCTTGTTCTGTTTCTTGCAGCTCCCCTAGAACACCTCTTAGCAAGTTCACAAATCTCATCATATGATTCCTTAGATATATCTCCCTTGGCAAGCATGTTTAACATATCTAAACAATCATCCCTTAAACTTTTAAGTAATATTGTTTTGCGAATTTCCTTACTTATATTCGGATGATCATATCTCTGTATGTTGTACTGCAGCCTTTCTATATAGTCCTCCGGACTCTCATCCGTCTTTTGTGTCATATTGAATAGTTCATCCTTCTTTTCTCTCGTCCGGCAATAGTCTTGATATTTAAGCAGAAATTTCTGTTTCATCTGCTCCCATGTTGTGATCACCTGACTTCCAAGGCTCATGAACCATCTTAAAGCATTCCCTTTTAAGGTGGCTGGAAACAGTTTCAACTTTTGAGCATTAGTAACATAATCATAACTCCTGCATAATATATCAAATTCAAAAATAAATTCATCCGGATCCTCAGAGGATAAACCATGAAAGTTAGGTAAAGCAGACAATGGAATATTTTTCATAGGAGTTATCCCTGCAGGAAGATCACTGATAGGAAATCCCAAGGTAGAGAGGGAATTTTCATTCCTTCCTTCTCCTTCAAGATCTACACGTCCTCCACCAAAGAAACCATCATTGTTTCCTTCCATTGTTGGCTCTCCTACTGCACTTGATCGATCGTCAAGATCCTCTATTGGCTCTTCAATGTTTTCCACTGATCGTCCAACGCTCTCTACGATTTCCTCAATGTGCTCTGCTGATTTACTAACACTTTCCTCTGACTCTCCAGCACTAACTGCTGGTTCTTCTATATTTTCAGGACCCACAACTTCCTCTGTTTTGTAATCTGATTGAGGGGAGTGCTGAAGTTTTGATTTTCGAGAACTCAATCTCTGTGATGATTCAGCCTTCGATACAATTTCGTCAATAAAAGTCTTTCTTCCTCCCCTTCCTTTGCCTTTGCCACCTGTGGGGTTAGTTTTCTTCTGGTTTCCGCGTCCTCTCATACAATCTGCACATTTAAAAAGAAAAGATTAATGCTTTTGAAATCTATAATTACCTTCCCCGGCAACGGCGCCAAAATGTTGGTCGCTTTAATTTCTTTCACAATTCAAGCTCCACATAAATTGTCAACCCGAGGAAGTCTTTTTATTTCAAAGATAATCACGCACTGGATATGCTCAATTTCAAAAGCAAAAACAATGTTGTAGTAAAAAGCCACACAATTACAAGTCTACTGGTTCACACTCTGTTTAATCAAAGCTGAAGTCAATTAAGTTATAGCAGAAATAATTTCTATGTTGCAGTTACAATCCAAACAAAGGAAAACCAATCTACAAGGAAAGAAATCAATCAACCATAGCAGGAACAGGACCCTATTCCTTGGTGAGGAACTTCAGCACCTGATGCCTGACACTTAATCACACTGTATGAAAGGTAACTTCAAGAGACAAGACCCTATTCCTATGAACAGGAACCTTCAGCACTTGTTCTCTTGTTTCTAATCACACTGCAGGAAAAGGAAAGCAATGAATGAGAGCAGGACCCTATTCCTTTATGCAGGAATCTTCAACCCTGCCTCCCAACATCATACATTCATACAATCAATAGAAATGGATTTCTCAACTTCCAAGAGTGAATGCATTCAATACATGCAGCGCTAAAGAAACAGAGTATTACTAAACTGTGTAACTAGTGTCCAACAACAGAATTAAAGTGAAGCGCAAACAACATAAAGAAATAAACAAATTACAGGAATCAAGGGTGAATCTTGTGAGGAAGGCGGGCCCTTTCCCTCTCACAAGATTCCCCGGGGGAAAGAATTAAATTGGAACGCTCAAAGGAAGAATTTATTCATCTGTCAAAGTAACTGTTATATTACAGATGGAGACTAGCTCCAGTTCTCACACAATACTCTCCTGTAGCTTTACAACGATTCACTCCCACTAATGATGATGTCTCCTCTTTTTAAAGAGGAGACATCTTTTACGATTTACATGAGAGCGGATCTACATTATCTCAAATCTGTTCTCTTTCCCAAAACAGGACTATTCTGTTCTTCCAAGAAAAGATACTGTTACAACATAGACAACACGAATGCTATCTTCAGGATGATCCAAGTAACCGTGTCTTCATGTTGTTGCTGCTGTTTCCACAAAAAGTTCTTCCAGAATCGCAAATTACGCATGGCGGAATTTGCGTGCTTGACGGCTGTTTCAGCAACTGAGTCAGCTGTTTCAGCACCGGCCGCTTGTTCCTAGCAACGCATATAACTATCTGCGATCTTTGGACTTGTGTTAGCAACGATACACTTCAATTAATGATAAAATATAAGAGTATTATGGAATTAAATGTAAAATAGATTAAACATATAATAAAGAAGAGGATTGTATATACCTTGGGATAAAGTAGATGAGAAATGATAATGGAATCCTTTCTAATCATGGTTTAAAAAGTAAAATGGTGTCAAAGTATATAACAAAAATGATACATAGTGGAGTCCTAACAACAACATTAACCACAGTAGAAGTAATGAGTAGGGTTAAGCCGCTTGGCTTGTAAACATCATTCTGGCTTTCAGAACCATTCACACAAGAGCTTACCCCAATCCTGACCCACCTGAAATAGTTGACAATCCAGAGAGTATCCTCAGGGGAGCTCCTACACTCAACAGACCAACTATTTCCAGTCACATTCATAGAGATAATTATGCACCAAAAGATCTAACAGCTCTATCACATTGTCTCCCTGACCTAGACATACCTAATAGACTATCTAGAACTAGGTCATTCAGTGTTTCAGACCAGCCAAATACTAGGGACAGTGAAACTCCTCCTTCCACACCACCTGATTTTCACTTCCTTCAAAACTTGGGGCTCTCTCACCCTAGATCTACTCAACAGGTTTCTGATGGTCCAAATATCCCTATCATTCAAATACCAGTTGCTCAAATTAACCCTTTGCCTCACCAGAATATCATCATGGCAGCTTGGTATGCGCCTTTAGTTCTACCCCAACCTTTGTTACCCTTACCAAATGATTATCAATCAAAAATCCCACACTTCACTGCTAAAGAGTCCATAACAACACAACAACATGTGGATAAAATGGAGGATTCTTTCGATTATATGGAAATTGATGATGAAACAATAAAAATGAGAATCTTTGCCCAAAGCTTAGGGGGTGAGGTAAAGAAGTGGTTTAAAAATCTACCTCCTGGCAGTATTCAAGATCACCCTGCACTATACCAGACCTTCATAAACAAGTGGGAGGTTAGAGCAAACCCTCGCCAGCTCCTTGCAGAATACATGTCCCTTAAGAGGAATGTAGGAGAGAGTGTTCATGATTACACCACTAAATTCAACAACATTTATAATGCTCTCCCTCCACACATGAAACCTCCACAAGGCATGGCCCTAGAAAAATATCCTGATGGATTTGATGCTGACATGTCCTATGAGATTAGAGACAAAGAGTACACCACCCTAGAAGACATGCAGAAAGGAGCCATAACCATAGAAGCAAACCTAATGGAAAAAAGGGCAAGATTAAAAGCTGAATAAAGGGTAACCTATAGGGATGACAACATAGATTCCACATCTGATCCCAAATATGACAGACTGTCCAAAATTGTGGAAGAATTACAGCAAATGATTAAAAGGATGGTTGTCCAAAACAATAACCAAAACAGAAACCAAAACCAGAACATTAGAAGAAACAATGCTGCCCCCAACAGACAAAGAGAGTCAGATCAACAGATCATTCCCCCTTTTCAAGAAAAATTCTTAGATGAAGACGAGGGAATCATTGAAGAGTCTGAAGGGAATACAATAAACATGTTTGAAGCAGAGGACTCAGTCCTTAACTGTGATTCAGAAGAAGATCAACCCTCACCTTCATTCTGGGAGGAGGAATGGTTAGAAACTGAAGATTACAGACTAGGATTTGAAAATGCCATGCTACAGGTCAGGGAACAATACGAACTTAGGAGCAAGAAAATCCAAGATACTTCCAAAACAAAGACTCCTGAAGTAACCATCAAGAAAAGACCTGAAAAAACTTCTAAAGCAACCTCTGCAAATAACAAATCAGCAGCTGTAAGTTCTGGTAAACATAAGGAGAAGGACAACCAAGACAATGAAAAACAAATCCAACCAACCAGCAGTGCTAGCACTTCGGTTAGTACTCCTGATAAAACTATTCATACACATGTACATAATGGGAATCAGCAAGCTGATTCAGCCACCAAAACAGTGGCAAATAAAACAGAGCCTAGTGTTTCCAAGACGCAGTCCACTTTCAATTTAGAGAGTGAGATTGCAAAAATAAAAATCTCTGTACCATTATCTGAGCTGGCCACTCAGGATGTATATAAAGGCAAAATTTTGAAAGCATTAAATCTGGGAGAAATGAATGATTCTGTGAATTTGAATGATGATCAACCTGCCCTGCTCTTTGGTCCCAAAATTGAAGGAAAGTTTCAAGAAGGGGTAGTCCCACCTTTTTATATCAGTCTCAACATTCATGACAAAATACTCCACAATGCCATGCATGATTCTAGAGCATCACATAATTTAATGCCTAAGGTAGTGATGGAGAGGCTAGGCCTAGAAATCACCAGACCTTACAAAGACTTCTATTCATTTGACTCTAGTAGAGTAAAATTCCTAGGCCTCATCAAAGACTTATGTGTGAGCTTAACCCATATTCCTGCCAAATGTATGGTCATGGATGTTGTGGTGGCAGATGTGCCACCAAAATATGGCATGCTATTGTCAAGATCATGGGGAGCCAAACTGCAAGGTACAATGCAGATGGATGGCTCATATGCCACTATCCCTATATTTGGCCAACTTAGAAGACTGTATAGAGAGTCCCAAATGAAATTCCTAGTCAGTAGCCCCGAGAAACCTGAAAATTCACCATTATATTCTGTACATACAGATCTGGATTCTTTCATTCTCTGCAATGACCAATCCTCAGAAGAACCAGTCTCAGAGAACAGTAACATACAGCCCATGGATTTCAACATAATGGCTACTCTGGAAGAATACCAAGAAGAAGACCATGGGCAAACGACTGAAAATATAACTCTGAGTGAAACAGAAACAGAACAAAAACAACAAGCTAGCCACCTCCCTAGTCTCCATGCCCATAATGAAAAACAAAGTAACCCCTCTCCTAGTACAGACCTTACAACTCAACATAATGACGAATCCAGCTGTAGGGGAGGGGATGAAAACGAATTAAACAAAGAACCCCTGTGGGAAATGAACTTTGATGGGTCCTGTACTAGGCAGGGTGCTGGAGCAGGAGTGTGGCTGCATAACACTGAAAACGATCGCGCAGAGAGCCACGCTGTCAATCTGCATTTCAAATGCACAAACAATATTGCAGAATATGAGGCTCTCATCCTAGTTCTGAATTTGTTGAAAAAGTTAGGAGCCTGTAGGATAGCCGTGAGAGGAGACTCAGAGTTAGTAATCAAACAGGTGAATGGTGAGTATTCAGCAAAACATCCCAGACTAAGAGAATACAGGAATGACACTCTAGATTTGCTGAAAACGTTTGTTGAATATGAATTAGTGTTTGTTCCCAGGGGCCAAAATGCAATTGCAAATGGACTAGCCTACCTATCTAGCTCATACCCTAAAGCCCCAGTTGATCAACAGATTATCATTCAAACCAAATTCAGACCTGCAGTGCCAGACAATGAAAAATATTAGCAGGTCTTTGAAGGAGACAAACAGATCGAGGATTTCCTGATAGGCAGAAATGAGTTTTAATTTCCTGATTCGGACTCCAAATCTGATAGCTTCTGCCTAGATGAAGATCCCCCAGATGAACAAGAAACACCCTGTAACATAGAAATAAATTCTTTTTTTTTGAAGAAACTGGAAATTTTAACGAAAATAGTGAAAACGCAGAAAATGAAGAGGTCGAAGTGCTACAGGCCAAAGATAAGAACATACCCAGAGGTCTGGCACCCTTAGAAGACCTTTTAGACTTTGATGACGTAGCAAAAAAGCCCACAATTGAACATGCAGAATCAGATATAGAAGAATGCAACATAGGCACTGAAGATAAGCCCAAAATGATAAAACTGGCTAAGTCTATACCTGCAAACATGAAGAAAAAATACATTGACTTGTTTAAGGAATTCATTGATGTGTTTGCATGGAGCTATGAAGACTTAAAGGCCTATGACACCAACATCATACAACACAAGATACCACTAAAGGAAAACCAGAAGCCTTTCAGACAGAAACTTCGAAGAATCAATCCGAAACAATTGCCTGCAGTAGAGAAAGAAATTAAAAAGATGTATGAAGCAGACATAATAGTCCCTGTGAGGTTTTATGATTGGGTGTCAAACCTAGTGGCTGTAAGGAAGAAAACGGGGGAGATCAGACTATGCATAGACTTCAGAAACCTCAATAGAGCCTCCCTGAAAGACAACTACCCTTTGCCTAGAATGGAACATATCCTACAGAAGGTAGTAGGCTCTAAAAGGATCTCCCTGCTTGATGGTTTTTCAGGATACAACCAAGTTCTGGTACTCCCAGAAGATCAACTCAAAACAGCTTTTACCACTCCATGGGGCACCTTCATGTATGTGAAAATGCCCTTTGGATTGATGAATGCTGGAGCTACCTTCCAGAGAGCGATGGACATAGCTTTCTCAGAGGAGATTGGACACTTTATAGTTATCTACTTGGATGACTTGACTGTCTTTTCTAAAACTGAAGAAGAACATCTGAAACATCTGAGAAAAGTTTTTGAAAAATGTAGAAGCTATGGTCTATCCCTAAATCCTAAGAAAACTGTCTTTGGGCTGCAAGAAGGTAAACTTTTGGGCCACATTATATCTGAGAAAGGAATTAGGATAGACCCCCAGAGAGTTGAGGGAATACTTCAAATTACACATCCAAGGAACATCAAGGAATTGCAGTCCTTCATAGGGAAGATCAATTTCCTTAGAAGATTTATCCCCAATCTTGCTGAACATCTTAGAAAAATGACTGAAATGCTGAAGAAAGATGCTGGAATTAAGTGGACTGTTGAAGCTAAGAAATATTTTGATTCAGTGAAGGTTGCGCTCACTCAAGCCCCTGTCCTTATCAGCCCTGACTTCTCAAAAGATTTTCTAATCTTTTCATTTGCTTCCCAACACACCATAGCTGCAGTTTTGCTGCAGAAAAATTCAGAAGGTAATGAACATCCTATATCCTTCTTCAGTAAAGCCTTAAGAGATGCACCCTTAAAGTACAACATCATGGAAAAGCAGGCCTATGCCCTGATTAAGGCCTTAAAATACTTTAGGGTGTACATTTTGCATTCCCACACCATTGCCTATGTGCCAAATATAGTGGTCAAGGACATCTTGTCCCAAGACCTTGATGGAAAAAGGGGCAAATGGATTGCTACAATCTTAGAATATGATCTTGAAATAAAACCCACCAAGCTGATCAAAGGTCAAGGCCTAGCCCAATTAATGGCTGAATCTAATTTGCAGGCCTTGGACATTAACATGATGAATGCCTTAGATGAGAAGGAAGGATTTCCCCATCCAACTGTCAGTTTCAGAACTCTCCTTGGTATACTGATACCCTTTATGTGCTCACTAATCTCAATGCCCCTCCAGAACTATCCAAAACAAAGGCCAGATTCATAAAACTCAAAGCTAGAAATTACTGCATTACGAATGAAAGTCTATATTGGAAAAATCCAAATGGCCTTTTGCTGAAATGTTTGTCTGAAACTGAAGCTGAAAGAATTAAACAAGAATTCCATGCTGGGGAGTGTGGAGGCCACCTGAGTTGGAAAAACACTGCAAATAAGATACTCAGGGCTGGTTACTATTGGCCTACACTCTTTAGTGATGTCCACAAAATGATTCTTGCCTGCCATAAATGTCATATCTTTGAGGGAAAAAGAAAAATCCTTCCCCTCCCTCTACAACCGATCACCATAGAAGGTCCTTTCATGCAATGGGGCCTAGACTTTATGGGAGAAATTCATCCTGCCTCATCTGGACAACATAAATGGATCTTAACTGCTACAGATTACTTCACCAAATGGATAGAAGCTATACCCACTAGGAATGCCACCGACTCAGTCATCATTAGGTTCCTAAAAGACTTCATCCTATCCCGCTTTGGTTGTCCAAGGAAAATAATCACTGACAATGTTGATGCTTTCAGATCCAAAAGAATGATTGATTTCTGTCACAGGTACGGAATAGCACTTGGACATTCAACTGCCTATTACCCCCAGGGTAATGGCCTAGCTGAATCATCAAATAAAAGCCTGGTTACAATCATCAAGAAGCTGCTAGAAGAGAACAAAAGATCATGGCATAAAAATTTGATACATGCTTTATGGGTAGACAGGCTCACTACAAATAAATCTATTGGCATGTCACCCTTCCAGCTAGTTTATGGGACCGAAGCAGTGTTTCCTACTAGTCTCGGAGTTCCAGTAATCAAGCTTGTTCAGGAGATCAAATCATAGGAAAACAATATGGTAAGGAGAATCAATGAAACAATCCATCTTCAGCAAACAAGAGAGTAGGTTTATGACAGAGTTGCCAAAGTACGGGAAGGTATAAAGAGACAGTTCGACAAAAGAACCAAAGCTTCAGATTTCAAGGTTGGAGACAAAGTTCTAAAATGGGCTTCGAGAAGAGAGGACAAAGGAAAACATGGCAAATTTGACAGCTTGTGGCAAGGTCCTTTTGTTATCCAGGCCACTGTGGGTCCTAATGCGTTTTTCTTACAAGAACTTGATGGTACAGAGTTGTTTGGGGGTCCTGTCAATGGCAGGATGCTCAAACACTATTTCTGCTAATTTTCCATTTCCAGTTTCATCTCCATTGTATATACCGTTGCAAGTTTTCATTTTCAGAAAGAGAGAAAATGTTCCCAAAAATAGAATGAAAGGAGAGGTTCAGACATGCTCAAAACATGAACCTCTGAGGTAAAAATACTGGCTCTAATAAACTTAAAATCTGAGCCAAAAAGGAAGCAGAATAGCTGATCCAAACATGCTCAAAACCAGGATCAGCAGTGAAAGAGAAACCAGCTCTAATATGTCCAAAACCAGAGCTGAAGCAAAGAAAGGAGATGACTCAAATATGCTCAAAACCTGAGTCACAATAAATAAAGAAGGATATTTCACAGTTGTAGAATTCCATGCCTTCTCAGTTTTGTTTTCTACAAGTTTCTGCCTAGCAAGTCAGACAGTCTAATCCTGGCTTGGTTGTGTTTAAATTTCCTGTCTTAGAATGTAGGTGAAGAAACCTTTTGGACAGTTTAATCCCAACAGGTAGTAGATTAGGTAGAGAAATAGATGAGGTCAACAGTCTAATCTGGCCTCATGGAGCAATAAGGGTAGAATTAGAATAGGTTTGTTTTTGTTTTGCAAAATAAAAGTAAAGGGTCTGCTAGCTCAAGTGCACCCAAGGGAAAATTGTAGAACTGTAGTTTGGGTAGGTGGATTGGTTGGGGAATATTTTTTCTGATGTTTCTATCATACTGTGGTAGCTAAAATTGAAGAAGAAAGATGGCTTATGACAGCAGGCATCTGGCCTACTCCAAAGATCATATCTGGTTTCTTGACTCCTCCAAAGAGCAACCATCCCCATGTGGAGCCACTGTTAGCCCCCCTATGAAATTCTTGGCAAGCAAGCTGGGAGCTAGAATTGTTCTGGAGCCTCCAAGGAATGCCTTTCCCCTGAAAATTCATCCTCCTTGGATTCTTTCTGTATTGTGCCTAAAATGTAGTCCCTCTGCTGATCCATTCCTCAAAAGGGCCTTTTATCCTTATCTCCTGCAAGTTTTCCCATCTCCACTTCTGTTTTCCCTTTGGCAGAGCTCACCTTAAATCTCCCCCATTACCCCCTTTTAGTTTCCCCTAAATCCTATCCCTAACCACACCATCACCTTTTATTTCTCCATATCTCCCTCTATCTCCCTCCCGTTACCATTGGCTGGCCTTAAATTGTATTAACAATGTATAAAATCCATGTATTTCATTATATTTGAGCCAAGCCCCTTTTACAGTAGCTCCCTGCTCCTTTCCCTCCCAATGGGACCAAGTGCCGAGACCATCTCTTAATCCTCAAGGCGCTTAAATCCTCTCAAACCATTTCCGCGCCAGAAAATAATTCAAAAACCTTTGGAAACGCACATTTTTGGGTTTTATACGTAGTTTTGGATCGATGGATCTCCGCCGTCTGATTAAAATCTAGATCTAACGGCGCGGAGCGCGCCCGAAATGGTGGACCCCTCCTGCACACGTCATATGCCCAAACCCGCCGGTAAATTCCGCACCGCCCATCTACAACTGGCGGTATTCATCCGAAACCCAGCGATCCCATTCATTCCTTGCCACGCGTCCTCCGTTACTGTTCTGAAAACCACTATTTCGCACGTTATCCCCCGGACGAAAGCCAGGCAGCGGAATCCACGATCGTCGTTGGATCCTGGAGCCCTCATCCAACGACTGTCATCTTCCAAAGCTGCGTGCCTTTTAATCCGGTCCGTCGTACCCGCAAGCCCGCCTTCCGACATCCTCCGTCGTTGATCTATCAACGATCAACGGTCCAGATCCGTTTTTCCATGGTTGACCTTTCCATCGCCCCAGGACCTCCACGTCACCCCGTCCCGCCACGTCAGCGCCACGTGTTCCATCCGTACTCCTTCCCAACCCAGTACATAAAACCAGTTTATTTACGTATTTTTCATGCATTGTTCATTCTGCAATGTCCGCCAACCCTACCTGAGCAGTTTTTCACCATTTTTCTACGTTTTCTTCTGCCATGTCACTAATTGCATGCCCATTTCTCCCATCTACATCACCCACCACCCTTGTACATGGAGTTCTTCACGGTCTTCGTGTCTCCTGCAGGTTTATAAAGAAAGAATGGCCGCCGCAATACACTTCTGTGCTACCAGGACAGCTAAATCCGAGGAAGATCATCCACGGCAGCTGAATTTATGAACAGAGGCTCGGGAAGGTGGAGATGAGATGTTCATTAAAAGAAAAGAGTTTGAACCCTGTGGAAAATCTCCCATCACCATTAAACCCGAGCTAACCTGTCAGAGATGGAGTTGAAGCAGCAGAACGTTCCAGTACAGAGCAAAAGGAAAATTAAAGCACAACCATGAAGATCTCGAGCCCTAAGTCAATGTTTTTAGAGACAAAGCAGCAGATCACAGACCCCGAGGATCGATCAAAGGATCCTTAGCGCAGAAAAAAGGTAATATCAGGGTTTTTAGTCAGCAGAATGTTTTTCTTTATCAGGTGCAGGGCACCCATACTGTTTTATTTACACACCGTGTCCCTGAAAGAATTTCTGCCCTAACTACAGTCCGAAAAACAGTCAGGCATTTATGAGACAGACCTTCCTAGCAGTTTATTTTATTTCTGATTCAAATCACCCGGAGTACAACAAGCCAAAATGTCAAGATCAGATATGGAGCAGATCATTCTCTTACAAGGAAGGTGACAGAGATTAAATATACAGCATGTCAAGCAGAATGGGCTTTAGCCCTGCATTCATGGTTGTGTTTAAAGATACATTTAATGTTCACCTACCTTCTCAGTCGATCTTAGGTTTGTCCTTTTCTATAAAGCACAGAAGGAAACATTGTAATGGTTGTTGATGAGATATCAGTGAAATGCAAGTGTTTTCCTCTTGAGACAAGTTTTCTATGTATACTGTAAGATAGGCTGAGATATGATGTATTATGATTGAATGTTCAAGCTATGGGCTATGATGTACCTGATTGGTGTTGTTTTTAATATGAAAAGCATGTTTCTTTGGATCCTGATCTAAAGCAGCTGGTGATGTTTTCCTTTCTCTGTATTTGTGATTGACTTGCTTTCATTTCATCATGTTTCTGCTGGTAGGCATCAGAAGTATAATGTAAGATTCACCCTTGATAGGTGCCTTATGTTTCCTGCTCTCCCTACCTCAATGTTTTTTGCTTATATGTGTATCTGAATGTTGATTTCAATTGGTTTAACCAGTGTAGTGGATGAAATTGCTTGCTCTCTGATGTATGAATTGATGAAGTTTATGTTCAGATGTTCTTGTTAGGATTTAGTTGAATGTGTTGAGAACCTGGGAGTTCTAGAATCCCGTATCTGCCTCACTAGGAGCTTTCCATCCCAATTAAACCTTTCCTAGATCCCTTGTTACACCTCTGATTTTGTCTAAGCAGACCTGGAGTTAAATGACCTCTGGCCTGATCTATAGACATAGTTGGTTGGTTCTCTTCCTCACATTTTTCTATCCTTAATGTTCCATTCCAACTACCATCTCTAAGATCCAAATGCTCTAGATGACTAGCCCAACTGAAAGCTTGCACATTGATTACCAGTAAATCCTTTCTTGACTCCATAGCCGAATGGCTTTGATGTTCTTTGAGTTATCTGTCTCTGCCTAAAGCTTCCTCTCTACTCATCCTTGTCACACATTGGTCCTTCTTTTCCTGATGTCCTCCAACCAAACACAAACAATCAAACCAATAACCTCGAGCCTATAACTAGCCTAAAATCTTATACTTTAAGCCTCAAAGACATATCCTTTGACTTCATAGAGAGATCCCTCTCTGGATCTAGGAGGGCTAGATCCTGAGGTCTGAAAGTGGTTCTATGTTGTCTCATCTTTTGGTATTTTTCAACCTGGCCAAAACATGGGAACCCCAACACAAAGGGCTTTAGAATTTATCCTAATTCTAAAACATGGCTAACTACCTCATTTTCCATAGAGGCCAAGCTAAGCCTAAGTACCTTATTCAATGCCTATCCATATCATTAAGCCTTCAAAGCCCTAATATAAGCTTTTCAAACCTTATGTAACCTGTTGCCATATGTTTATGTTATAAAACTTATTATTTCCATTCATTATCTCATGGCATCATAAAGAGCACTGTCACCTCCTCACCCATTATTACCCCTCGACACTCATTCATTTCCTGGCCCCACCATCACACCACACGTCACCCTTGTTCTCATCTCACATCACACTTCGAAGGTTTTAATAGTTACCTCATTTCCTCAATCCTGAACCTTGCGATGTGAGATAAACCCCAAACTTTGCGATGTGCGATAAACCCCAAAATTTGTGATGTGCGATAAACTTTAAATATTGCGACTTGTGATATTGGTGGGACCCAATCGCATATCGCACTATGCAAGCTCATGAGGATAAGCGCCCAGGTATATGTTACAAATGCCAAAGTGCGATTTGCAATATTTGGGCAGATGTGATGCGGGTCGATGTCGAAGACTAAAGGATTTAAAATCCAAATGCATGAGGTTTTTACACTGTTTTATTAGGAGAAGGGCTAAGCGCGACATGAGGACTCGGCCACCAATTCAAAGAAAATGAGTCACAAAGGGCAGACATGATGCAGTTGATCAATGAACAAGATGAGTAGATGAAGAAAATGGAAAATGAAAAGGAGAAGATGGTAAAGGACAGACATAAAGCAGTGGGAAATGCAGTGAAGGAAGCAACAAAGAAAGTAGTCAAATCCACGATTCCACTAACAAGAAGTCCCTCTTACAGTGATTACAACATCTACATCAACAATAGTTACACCAGGGGAAGGAATTGAGCAGTTAGCTAAAGCTATGGAGAACATGCCCTTACAGAAAATAGAAATTAAAAAGCTGCAAGATCAATTCAATGAACTACATGACCAGATTAAGAGAGATTCAACTCGTGCCACAGAGTTGTAGATTAGGAAAAGGTTAAATGGGTTTCAAAGGATACATATAAGCTTACCAATATGAAGAAAAATATGACGGGGAAAGCATTTTATGAAGTTATCGACAATGAGGTCTTGATACATCATGAAATTAGGTGCATTTATCAGTGGAGGCAAAAATTTGTGAAGTACACCGAGGCTGATGAAGTCTACAAAAATTTGAATAGAACGAAGATTACGACTCAAAGGAATGGGAAAATTGGTGTGGACTCCACAGGGGATGACAACTCTGCATGCTGACAAAGCATGTTTCTCAGTGAATTATCTACATCAACAGATCCATTGTATCATAAAAGCTCAACAGTATCAAATTTCCTACACAAAAGACCACCACAACACTAAATAATGACTTTATAATGACTTAGACATCCGTTGAAGGTCGTTACACAATATCCATGCCTGAGATGCACACGTCAAACTTCAGTTACTTCGTAATAAACGAACCGATTGACCTTCTGATAATGGAAATCAGTTGCAAGTAGTTTAAATGTAGCTTTTTATTCTGTATTAGGAGTTGGACCATGGTTTAGTAAGCGCTTTTCACTGCAACTATTTATAATTTTCAAGCTAGAGCCTCAATAAATAGATCAGTCTGCAAGATCCATGTGTTCTTTTATCCTGGTGATGTTTTTCCCTATTCATGTTTAATGTTTTCCCACTGTAATCTCTTCATGCGTATCATTTAAAATCCTAATTGGAAACGGAAAGGCTAGATTAAGATTTACTGTTCAGAGTACCTTAATTCTGACTGTCTTTACAAATTCAATTTTTTCTTCTGATGTATGTTTTAAGAATTCTTAGTTGCTCTTAAGTCATTAATGAAAGAAATTTTCTACATCTCATAATTTCACCCAGTTATAAAACACCAATATTCACAGCTAGCTTGCCTTTCATTTTCTATGGGATTCGATGCATATACCCAACCTATTTCAACTCCATAGCCCAATGGAAACTGTTTAAAGGAACCCCTTTAATATAAACACAAACAATAAAAAAAAAAAACTCCCGAACTCAATTTAACTAGCCTAATATCAGTAAGCTCAAAACAATTCCGAATCTTATCTAGAGAGATCCCTCTCTGAGTCTAGGAGGGCTAGATCCTAGGCTTCAAGTGCTTTTGATGTTGCACTTTATGATTTAGTCTTGTCAATCTTTTAAATTATAGAGTGATAACACACATCACTTTCAACATTTTTTAAAATATCATTCAACATACATCAACATTATTTCAATTAATGACATCAATGCCAATATTTCCAACAATATCCCCCTTTGGCATTCATGGCAATGCATTTTTCCTCCCCCTTTCATTCTAAGAAGTTTCTTCCTTCTTCTGATTTCCTCTCCCTTTGACATCAATGGATATGGGTTTACAAAATTTTTGTAGCAAAAATACAATCCTGAGTGTGTTTTCATCTTTGCATTAGTGCTTTATAACCTGCAATACCTTGTTATGCATAAACACTATTCTCATTGTCACTCATTTAGTGATACCAATCTTCATATGGTTTGATGGCACTACTCTAGATTGAATGAATTCTACTTTAAGATAAATACTACTTTATATGATAGAGAAATATTGCTTCAAAATGTATTAATATTAGAGGAGCGTTATAGCAAAGTTTTGTCAGAACACTTGCTAAAATATTGTTGATAGAACAATTTGTAAGAAAAAACATGGTAAATATGAGAGATGGAATGTATTCATGATAAAACTTCTTGACTAATCCAATGTTTAAAGTTGCGTCGATTGTTTAACCCCTACAATTTATTTTCTTCATCTGCAATACACATCAAGTTCTCCATATACACACCTTCAACAAGCCAGAAAGCCAAAATAATTTGAGAAAAATGTTGTTGACTCTAATATGTATCCTTTAATTTGAAGACAACTCAAATTTCACTGAAAAATATTCTGTAAGACTAATATAACCATCCACATATCTATCCTTTTATTTCCCATAGCAAGCAAATATAGTCTTTCAACAAAACTAATATGTCAAGATGATTATTTGTGCATGATATATGAAGATGGAAATACCTTTTCGGAAACAATGCCATATTATCAATGGTAATATTTCAAGATGGTTATTTGTGTGTTGAATGAGTATAAAAGTTGGAGGATTTGTGTAGAAATGCTCTGGTTTATAGAGGCGCGCATTCTTCGAGGTGGTGTTACATAGATTTTTAGTTTTAAGCATAACCAAACAAAGTCTTTCCATCCTATTTGAGAATTCGACACTGCCCATAACTCACACACTGCTCCAATAATATTTCCTCTAATGATACAATTGTTTTATTTGATCCTCATTTCTCTCGGAAAACAAATAATTATAAATAAACCAAATAAATTATAAATATGATCCTTCAATATTAGCAGTCATCCCATGCAAGGACACGCCTCCTAGAAAGGACTGTTTCTATATTATTGTGTTCATGTATTCTGTCATGGTCGTTGGAGAGGGTGGAAGCATAACTTGTGCTATCATGGCTTGGGTGGCATCCGTTGTAATAATAATAAAAAAAATAGAGCATTCATCTCCAACGTTATAGTATTATCAGTGTTGTCATTCATGCTGAGAAAACTATTTCTGATGGTGTTGAAATCATGCAATATCCTTTCCAACATTCAATGGGAGGCAGTGATATGAAAATTTAGAGAATTTTGATGAGCGATAAATCCATGACAGAAGCCGACTCATGGCAACATTCAGTATAGTGGCACCATATTTGAGAAGGTGGTGTTTCGATTTTTGAATGGAGAGCTTTCGTTGTGCACCAAGGATCCTTGAGATAATCCAAGTGTAGTCAATGTTCCATATGTGCAAACTGTGCAATTGAAATGCTGCATTTCCATGGTGCCATCTAGCGTCCTTTAAATCCTAGAGGAATATCTAAAAAGTAGAATGTGAATGTGAAACCTATATGTGACAGAGGCTGTATCAAGGTCTCATGGAGTATCATTCTTTCTGTTAGCTCAAAATCAGCTAATCACGGTCCAATTTTTCAAGACTACCATTCCTCTCATAAGAATCCTTCCTATCTATCCCATCTTCATGAAATTTATTTGAGTGATATAAATCATTGCAGTTCCGCTTCCGCTTGAATTTCTCAAAAAATATGCCCCTTTCATTGTCGGCCTTCTCCCCAATCAATGTTTCCTTATAATCCCTCTCATAATGAGAGGTATTGCAGTTTGCAATCTTCTCTATGGATATTGTAGTCTTCCTTAGAATCCCTCGCATATTGGAGTCTTCTCTACATTGGGAAATGGGGATCATTACCCCACATCTCCACCAGAAATATTTGTATCGCTCGAATCCCTAGGATTTCCATGAACTAGGAGTAGCCTGGTCTCGGTTTGATCCGTGACGAGGAAATTCATGGCGATATGAACTTGTAGATTCTATTTGTGAATCTGTCACAAATGATATTTAAAATTACCAATAACATTGCCATATTGAGAATTGGTACTTTAACACATTTGTAATGCACTCCACTGACGCAAATCTGGAATGTTGAGATGGGTTGTTGTTGTTAAATAATTAATCATTCGGTTAGTTTAGAAGTAGTTCTAGATTAGTTAGTGATTAGTTTCCAGATTCATTTTATGCGTAACTATTTCTGAGTTGTATAAATACACATTTCTCCTTTCAATAAAGATGTGTAGTTCCGTTGTGCTCTGCAATTATCTGCTGTCTCCTTTTGTTAATTTGACATGGTATTAGAGCTAAGAGTCGATCTTATCGATCTTTTTGTGAATTTGTTTTCTGTTTGATTGTTGGAGTAGCAGAGACAGAGATCAGGGCACAAGACTTTCCAGAGCGTTGGGGTTCTACGCATTCGAAGGGCACAAGACTTTCCAGAGCGTTAGGGTTCTACGCATTCGAACTTGCTAGAGCGGCTTAATGCTGGGAGCGGAGAAGAAAGAGCCGCCTATTTGTTGTAGAATCAAGGACTTACGGTTATCTGTTGTATGTCGCTGCTGCGTTCGAGTGTGAGGGGACTCTGTTCCTCTTCTTGCTGCGTTCGAGAGTGAGGAGACTCTGTTTCTCTGCCTGAAACCAGTGGAGTGTGCCTTGTAGCAGAAGTTGTAGAATCCGACGGAATTGACGAAGTCAACGAAGTACGTGTTGAGCTGACCTAGCAGATTGGACGTAGCCTAATGAAGTTGTGTGAAACAGAAACAGAAATAGAAGCATTGGTGGTGGAAGCGTGAGTTTTCTTGGACGACGAAAAATTGACGGAGTCAGTGGTTTTGTCAACCACAACGGCACCACCTTTTGGCGGTTTCAAAAATCAGGTTTTTTCCCCGTAATGAACCACATCCACTCATTTTTTGTATTGAATGTTTTTTTAAAAATCCGCCTTATGGAAACACGCCCGCGTTAAACCTCAGGAGGTAAAAGTGACTCTGGGGACCATATTGAGTAGTGCGGCACCCCAATGGAGGAATTTATGTGGAGTTGTATGCTATTTGTTAAAGAGTCATTGAAGGTTTACCAAGAGGCTGACCAAGGTTTCCTCTCATAATTCACGCCCATTTGAAGTTCGGTGTTGCGTAAGGTTATGGTCTTCATGTGGAGGTCGTGGTCTGTGAAGAAATCGAGAAGGGTTGTAGCAGCGTTGTAAATGGTTGTGGACTGGAACACTGTAGTACTCTATTGATCGTAGGGTAGTTTTGATTGTTTGAAGTCGCCCTGCCCAGCATGGTTGTGTGTTAGTGTCGCAAAGGAGAGTCAGCTTGTCGTTGCACGAGGGAATTCAAAACCATATTTCAGACGGTGTTTGTTGTAGGTTCGGTAAATTTGTCAACGTTTTTGCATTTCCTCACTGCAAAGTTCAGTGAGCAAGTGGTACGTGTTTGTTGTTAGTGTTGGCAAAAGGAAATAGCCAATATAGGATAAATATGAACCAAAGAACAACCTATATTATATGGGCCTAATAATATTGTGCGCAATATTTGAAGTCGTTGGTTTCTTTTTTTTCTTAAAAATATTTTAACCATGCGAAAATTATAAAATAAAGGAAGATATATTCGTTTTCGATCTAAAGTCGAATCAATATTTTTGGTGCAGCCATGTTCATAAATTATGGTGATTTTTTCCTTGCCTCCACTGATGGGTAAATGAATTCAATTAATGGTTGGTTATGTCTCAATGAATGGGACTATAAGGAACACTAGGCGAAGTGTTGAATGAAGACATGTAATATTTGGGAACAAATATTATTATGTATTTGTTAATAATTTGAGGATATTAGTATAGAAATTTTGGAAGTTTTTGGAAGCAAGATATTTGATGCATATGCAGAGTTGTTTGTTTGTGGAAGTCAAGCAACGAGGTCATGGGAAAATCCAAGAGGCTAAAGCAAAAACAGAAGATGTTCCAGACCTTTTTAGATCTGGAAGTAAATAGGAAAAAAGACGCTTATGCATTAAAATGCATAAAAGAATCAGTGGATGAAAGTATACTTCCATTGATTTCAAATGCCAAGACAACGAAGGAGGCTTGGGATACCCTTGAGAGATGTTTTGGTAAAGTTCAAGATGAAGGTGGATCTGTAGCAGCAGATCTAAAACGAGATGCAGAGTTTGTTGAATCCCACTGTGCTCAGTCACAGGTGGATGATGTCTGCGAAGAAAGTGTAAAACGAGATGAAGAGTTTGTTGAATCCCACTGTGCTCAGTCACGGGTGGATGATGTATGCGAAGAAAGTGCAGAAGCAACAGAGAGAGAGCACGAAGATGTTTGTGAACCCCACTGTACACAGTTACAAGTGGACGAAGATTTGTTGATACCAGCAACATGGATTGCTGACGAAGATTTGTTGATACCAGCAACATGGATTGCTGATGAAGATTTGGTGATTCCAGCAACAGAGCTTGCTGGCGAAAGTTTGATGAAACTAGCAACACAGTTTGCTGATGATGACTTATTGATTTCAGCAACACAGCTTGCTGATGATGAGGTGGTGAATCCAACAATGCAACTTTCTGATGAAAATTTGATGGTTGATGTTAACTTTGATCATGAATTTTTGACTAATGATGACTGGTTGCAGATGATGCAACAAAAGTATGATATTGACATGATGTTATATGGTGAGATAACCCCACTGCAATTAGTGGAAGACAACCTGTTTGCAGCATTACAGGTTAGTGGAAAAGAGACAAAGGCAGAAGCAAAGAAAGAAGTCTGCAAAGAAAAAGCAGAAACATAGAAGGATGTAGAAGCAGAGAAGGAAGCGCAACAACAGAAAGATGTTACTGCAGAGCAGAAGGAAACAGAGATAGAGGCAGAAATAGAGATAGAATCACAACAGGAGAAAGCTCTCATTACAGAGCAGAAAGACCAGAACCAATGTCGTTCTGAAAATATTTTGGATTCTGATATTGATTTTCAATGTGCAGGTACACAAAATGATTATGAAGAAGAGTTAAAGTTTATCGAAACATGGCTTGCAACACCATGTCTGGATAAGATCTACACAGAAGATGTAGAATTGAATGTTGAAGAGGATATGCATGATGAACATGTTAATGAAATTTTCATGCATTGGAGTTTTGAAGAAATAAGACATTATTCTAATATTATGTTGCAGCAGATTGATCATGAAAACCATAATACAGAAGACAATACGTGGCAGCAGCCCACATTTCTTGAAGATGTCCAGGACATGCTTAGACAACCTGGAATAGTAAAAGACCTGCACCAGCAAATGAAAAGTCTGAAAAGTCTGAAGTTTGAACAATACAATAAGACAAATATAATGAAACAATTTAGAGGCTACAGAATTTGGAAGAAAAGAAGAAGAAAACCAAATCTAGTTGAAAGTCAAGAGACTTCTCTTTGACTTCGGAAATATAGAATGAATTTCAATGTCAAAAGTTAGGAATAAAATAATGTAACCCTCAAGATTAAGAGGGGGTGTTAAAGAATTAATCATTCGGTTAGTTTAGTAGTTCTAGATTAGTTAGTGATTAGTTTCTAGATTCAGTTTATGTGTAACTGTTTCTGAGGTGTATAAATACACATTTCTCCTTTCAATAAAGATGTGTAGTTCCGTTGTGCTCTGCAATTCTCTGCTGTCTCCTTTTGTTAATTTGACAGTTGTT